>JAUELE010231563.1:0-12036 GCA_031471655.1 Diodora aspera | reverse complement strand
TCAAACCACAACCACCAAGGCTGACAGATTGCTGGGCCGACGCGCTAACCACTGCGCCATACCACGACCCAAGTAAAAAGAAAATGTGAAATAATTTAAATTCAAGCTGAAACTGATATCATCAAAAATTGACCCTCGAATTGAAAGTACTTTAGACGTCTGCACAATTTTGAAAATTAAAGCAAAGAATAAAAACGGAATCAATGAATTAGTTGACGTTGCAAAACGTGACTTAAAAGCCCGTGAGCCATGGCTGAGAATTTCATGACATTGGGGCGGGAACAGTGAATAGTGGCACGCTTTGTACGACAAAAATGAAAGCTTTTATAAACCCGAATATGAGCTGAGTTGAGTTGAAATGATGTTTTACATTGCAGGGGCAATATTTCAGCTATTACGCAACGTGATATGCAAGGTGCACATCGAGGGAAAAGTCAGTTCATAAAAGGGATCGATAGAAAGGTAAGAGAAAGCAAAATATCTCCATTTTAGTCGCCTTTTAAAACAAGCATTCGGCTACTGAGGCTTTATGCTATCTACGTGACACCACGTCACTCACCGAAAGCCCCAATGAGTCATGAATATATATGAAAACGATTCATGCTATTTTCACAAATTCGGAACATAAAATATTCTAAAATGAATTATATACAGTATCATAAACATAACACCAAAGTTTCAACTTCAATAATTGCAATGAAAAGAAATACATGGAACCCCACTACGTCACTGATAATTATGAGGAGGTTTAAAAAGCTAAACTCCACGCATGCGCACGCTGTAACGAAATAACCCACCTGCGTCACTGAATAAATGTCATTTTTTTTAAGCAAACTAATTTATTTCAATATCCAAATTTTAGAGTGTTAACAAATCCAATAGTAATATCTACAGTTTCAATAATTGTATTGCCTGTTTTGATATGTACTTTAATGAAGAGTCAAATGGTATATAGCACATGAAAAGCAATTTTTTCCGAAATAATAGAACTAAATCATTATGTTTAATGTTGACAAACGTGACACATTATACAGTGGATTCGAACCTTTGACCCTCAATTTGTTCAGCCATGACATAAAGACGTAGGGAAAATAACTAAAACCATTTGGTATTGTTTCTTTTGCCCGGCAGTATATTAAACTGCAGTGGTATGCATCACAATTCAATGTAAAATATTCCTATGCTCTGTACAGCAAAGACCCCGTGGGGTTCCCGGGGTTGTCGCTCTAACACCAGAAAGAATAGAACCCCAGTATCCTCATGCTTGCCGTACGAGCCGTCTAAAATGAGGATATTCTGCTTTGATGTAAAAATCCTTTCACTCACTCACCCACTGTACAACAAAGAGAAGCAACAAAGGTCCCTATCGCCTCAAGTCACCTTCAAGTATGCCATCTGTTAAGCTATATTTTATTCACAATTAACACAGGCGTGATATCACTTATTTCATATACGTCATGGCAACATCCTGAGGATGCCCACATTTCCATCTCAGCAGTCACGCAAAATACATTCACAGATCAAGCTGAGTTACAGTTTGACGTCTAGTGCCTAAAGCGCTTCACAACACCGCTTCTAATAATTACTGCTTCTGAAAATAGCCCTTGGGCCTGATGAATGTCGACCACCATACTTTCCAAAAGTTCACGTTGAAATACAAACGGTCACAATTATTGTTTTAAAAGAATTTAGAATAACGTTTTCGTTAATACAGCAATTTAGTTGTAAAAACTTAAATATTCTCGAAGCGACTATCCCGAATCGTTGACGTCAAAGAGGAAAGACATCAAGATGTTATTTAATAATAATTATGTTAGGTCTTGTATAGCGATAAATCCAGGCTTGTATAGCGTGCTCAAAGCGCTCGGCATTATTACCCTGGTGTAACCCAAGCAGCCACTAGGCGCTAGAAGGTTAATACGTGCTCGTGAACGCTAAACTATCTGTGCTATCTGTGTGAAATAAATAGCATGAACTGTAAATCATACCTAGTAAAGAGTAAAACCTAACTAAATAAGGTCGTATTCCCTTAGTCCCGCCAGATGCAAGCGGATTTATTTTCTACTTTCGGTTTGCCGAAACTAACCACATGAGGATATGTTTAGAAAGGTATTGTTCATGCCATATTGTTACTGGTGACATTTACCAGTTACTCTGAAGCTCAGGTGAAAAGTTAATGTTGAAAGTTATTGAAGATTAGAAAACTTTTCTTCGTGTGAAATGTTCCTCAAAATCTGAAATTCATGATGTATCGGCACATGTTTTAAACATGCACACATTGGCATGTGACATGTGTGCCAACGTGTTATCATGTGGATTTTGGATGCACTGCTTCTTGTACAAAAGCATAGTGTTATCATTATGTTTGACCCTAGACTTCTTTTGAGTCGCATATACCCCAAGTTTACTATGTAAATCATACTAGCAACTGTACTCCTTTGCTAAACGTAAATAGCATAGCAGTACTAAATGGTTTATGCATATGTCTCAAGCATAACCTACAAAAAAACTGAATTGTTATTAACTTTCACATTATACTGCTCAAATAAAAGTTGTATGAATTTGTTGTATGCTGAACCATGAGGTCTTCAATTCTAAAATGAAGATCTTGCAATTTTAAATCTTTTAATGGATCTCAAGGTGTTTTAGTTCTGGCGCTTCTAAACATCGTGTCCGCGTTTGAGGCTCAATGGTGACTGGAAGAGGATGTATCTAGTGCTCGTCTTTTCAAATATATTTAAAGTAGGAAACCTGGTCAAAATCAATGTCCCTCTTTTCCAGAAACAACACAGGGTACGATCAACGGCGGATTATTTATAGAACCAGGGCCCCCTATCATGACATTGCCCCACCGCCCCATCAGTCTTTGAATAGATATGGAAAACAATATGAGAGTTTGAGAGGTTTAATCCAGCGCTGAATGCTAATACGGCACTACACACTGTTCAAAGCGCTTCAAGCATTATTACCCCGGCCCAACCTAAAACCCACTGAGGTGAACTGAAGGTTATCCACGCTCAACGCCGGGCACCCAATTTCAGCTCGGTCGACTGGGACAAGTGGAGTAAAGTACCTTGTCCAAGGGTACAACATGGCGCCTGCTGAGTTCGAACCCCGCTCGTCAGATCACGAGTCCGACGCTCTACCACACGACCACCGCGCCTCCATATGCAAATTTAATAAAATACCATCCAAAATACACGCATTTACACTCAGGTAAACCATGTTTTTTGTTGCTATTGAGCCCCATTCCTTCCTGGACCCTATGATTAAGTCTCCTCGGCTTAAACGTTAATCCGCAACTGGGTACATGTCACAGGGGTGGTACCAGGAATTCCCCGACCAGGAGTATGAAATCCCCAACAAATACGCAAATAACACCATAAAATACACACATTATCCCTGACGAATTGCTATATTTTTCCCCGACAGGGGCACTATAAGCCCCCCGCTCCCCCGCTGGCGTCAACCTTGAAATGCCATGGTTTATACAACAAATACATTACAAGTGTGTTTCTTTAAAATAACTATCATTCTTTATAGGGGTGGTGAAAATTGGCATTATCATAATTCATTCGAAAGTTCAGCCAATGCTGAGGGTAATTGTCGTATGAACAGGTTCAGTAGTAGTAACGGAAAAAGCGACAGCAATAACATGACGTTTTCAGCCATACGTTTGCACTTTCATCGCATCTGTGTCTTCACAACAAGCTGAAAACTACTTAAAAAGCAGGAAGCGTTATGCAAGAAATAGAGAGAGGTTATTGTTTAACGGACACACTC
The DNA here is from genome assembly GCA_031471655.1 of Diodora aspera. NCBI lineage: Eukaryota > Metazoa > Mollusca > Gastropoda > Lepetellida > Fissurellidae > Diodora > Diodora aspera. The sequence goes on along the minus strand of JAUELE010231563.1, from coordinate 8,253 downwards.
CACATATACTGATTTGGTGCACGGGATCGTTATGCAACTGTTTGCCCTTCTTGCGTAGTTTCTCTCATTCTAATCGATGCGCGTTATTATAAGTAATAAATTATCCATTTATATAACGCTTCTTATTCAAAAATACTCCATGCTCAAGAGCGCTCAAAAAAGATATGCTTCTCTGAAGAGGATGGCTTTCAGTGCTGAGCGAAAACAGGGATCATGACACTGTATGATTTTAGCTGGAAGTGCATTCAATAGCACAGCACCTGCTCTGCTGAACGTTCTTTCTCCGTAGATGTTAGTTCCAGCTGATGCTACTTTTCAGCTGAAGCTTGGTCTGGGATCTCAGTACCGTTGTTATTATAAGGTACTGTACCCGAGACAATTAATGATACCATAGGTAACCAGTTAAACTAAAGAAATCACCGAACATAGACCCGGATCCTGCGCCTAGTTCGCTTTTGTCAATATATGAGCACCTTTTCCCTATCCATGAAATCCAGGGTATATATGACTCCGCCAACGGCCCGTCTTTGGCCTGGATGTATACTCCTATTCACCCCAGTCGTTTTGTGTGTATGGAATGTCCAAATGTGCTAAATATAGACAACCAATGAAATGTCGCATTTACTGCACGAGAAGTAACACACGTGTTTACATCGCCGAGTGAAAGGAAAGGCTTTCTCCGTGTAAGCTTCACTGATTGGTCAGACGCCCGTCTTGGAACGATCATCGTGAATAGGAGTGATTCCAGGGTATATGGGAGACATTGGTGGAGTCATATATGTCTTGGATTTCGAACATGCTTATCCCATAGAATCAATCCAAGCTGGGATTGTACTAATTTCCAGTTTGTTTTTTCAAATATGTATTGCAAAGGAACATGCTCCCAGACTCCAACAGAACATTATATCTTTCATGAAACATGTTGTGCCCTTCCTGTAAAATACTGTATCAAACACGCGGAACAATTACTGTAAAACTTCGAGATCGTTTTGGTAGATATTGTTAATCCCTCTTAGGTATGTTTCATGTCTGCTATGTGCACTTTTAGCTCTATGAAACGTGTTTGTCTGAACAGACACATTTATCGTTAAGAACATAGGCACTCAGCATAAAAAATGAGTTGTCATATTCCAATCGTATTTGTTGACGTGGCATTTACGCTTTTAGGGATCTGTTATTCCGCTATCAAAGGAAATAAGATTTAGTATCCACATTCGTTTGACTTGCAATAGACTATTATACAGCGAAGTAGGTATATAAGTTTAATGTGTTGTTGTACAGGGAAACTTTCAAGTTTGTGTAAGGTAAGATGAATCGCAAGATGAACGTCGAAAGACGAGCTTCAGCAATAACATCGATACAAAATTGTAATAAAAGCACTAGATCTCTAATTTAACGTTGGATACGTGCTTCCGAACACGAAATACGTCTGGTGCTATATGCGTTACAACCTAACGGCTCGCACAGCGGGGTTGTCATCCCAACCTGGCGGCCATCTCTTCATACGTGCATGTTAGATTATTTCAATCAAGATTTGTGTGGTTGGGAAAGGTATTTTAAACTTGGATACGTGATGAATGCTCACATAGGTCGGGTGCTATGAGTGAAATAAATAATTTAACTGTATATTATGCATTGTAAAAAGTGTATGCCTAATTAAAATAACGCCGTATTCTCTTAGTCCCGGCCGATGCAGTCGTATTAATCCTGCTTTCAAATAGCATGTTTCATTCGGAACCTTTCTCGGAGTTGTTTTTCCCGAAGAATGCCGGTCGATTGCCGAATGTTTTCCGAGTATGAGCCAAGAACATTTATTTGCGAGTCCAACGTTTCCGAAGGTTTACGAACATTTTCAAAATTCTATCAGAAAGTTCGGAATGCCTTCATTTCGCTCTGTATGAGCAGGGGTTCTTAAAATGTAATCCACGGGGTGACAAAGTAACAAACGCGTTGTATGTTGAGTGGATCCGTCATGACGTATATGTATCGTTGCCAGTGTTGGTTTTTGAAACGAAAACATTGCATGTGACCCCACATCCAACTTCAATCGTTTTTTTCGTCAGTCAAGCACCTTGTCAATGAGACAGACTCTTCCTTAGTTTAAGTTCCAGACTGTTTCCAGGGTGCAGCCGAACAGAAAGATCCTTTTTAGGGTTTCTTAGGACTGCAACTGTTCACAGCGGTGAATCGAGAAACTTTTTCCTGGATCAAAATGCGCAGACGATGTATCGGTTCTGTTCAAACCTTTTTAGCGGCAAGCAGAATCTTTACGAGTTAACTCCCCTTCCATTACCAAGGGTAAGTAAATGAATTGGTGAGTTCCAAACCCGTGTTCGCAACAAAACACTCTTTTTGAATCGATCTAGGATAGTTAACAGTGCTCGCCGGACCAATCCTTACTTATTTGAAATACAGCATTACAGGGGCCATAAAATACGTAAAATAAGCTGACTTTTAGACTTTTAGATCTACTTGTGATTGCTACTTTCACTTTGTTTCTATTACACTGGTTGATTTATGACTATTCTGATCAGTATCTTCAATAAACAATATATATATATTTTGTTAATTCTTCCCTCTTGTGTGGATCGTATCCACATGAACCGAACCGTTAGGTTGATATCGTAATTTATCATATAACTATGAGTGATATCCCTCAAATAAGTTCATCACATGTAAACACGTATTACACGTGTGCATATATATGCAAATGAGGTTACCGAAAATGGAACTTTCATCTGATCACGTAAACAAATATTCACAAAATGGCTTCTTTTGATGTTGACGACAATGTTGTCATCGACAACAAGGCTCAGGCACCGTTATATCTGTAGTTCATAGATAGAGGATTCATCACATACAAAAACAATGGTTGGCGCAGTGGTATTTCTCGGAAGCAGTGATCTTTATGATTGAGCCTATTCACATAATAATGCGCGTTTTTTGTGAATTGACAGAATCGATCTTTAAAAATTAAGCAATAAAAAGACAAATGAGACCTTATATGATAAATAGAATTCGTCACTCGTGTTTTTGAATATATGTAAAATATTACCCGAGTCTAAGATAATCGGTATTTGTTGAGCCTTGGCTCTATATATAATATGCTGAAGTTTTAATTTCATAGGTGCTTTAACAACAACAAATAATTAGGGTGTACGAATATATACGATGCATTTCCTCCTGCGATTTGCTACCTCTCAACATTTGCTACGTTTTCTTTTTTCAGAATATACATATACATGTAGAATGGGTTAGTGTCTGGTGTAACATAAAAGTGAAGTTCTTAGATATGTTTGTAGCGATTACAGGTGAAAGCACCACGTACAAGTGCCACACTGAATACATCCTTATTGTCCTTCTAATAGTCCAGTAACGACAAACCGAACATTGGTAACAATTTATTATACATGCATTTACATGTACAGATATCAAATCAATGTGCATAGACAAACATCTTGAATACATTGGTACATGTACATCTTAATTATTTGTTTACGTTAAAATCAACTGAAAGAAGCACATATGACATAGCGACTTACAAGATTCATGCTAACAAATAATTAAACAATCCATGGTTATCGTGATTTGTGTTCAGTCTCCAATTATTTAAAACTACATGTACATAATCAAACATTATTTCCAAAGGTTTCATTCATTTCACATTTCATTTTCTACGCTGATGATCTAGGTTCGAAGACAATTCTGTATTTGTGAGGCTTGAGTACAATGTTAACATCAAAGGTTCTTGCATCTGGATTCAGTAGGGGGAAGTCTTTGTGTGGTCTAATGTTGAATTTCTGTAGGATAGCCACAAGCAAGAGGAATGAACGAACTCGAGCGAGATTCTCACCTACGCATGAACGCTTTCCCAACCCGAAGACAATCGTCCTGAAAGGAACAGAATAGTTACAGGTATGGTATCAAACAATCTATGAAGGATAAGATGTGTTTGATGCAAATGTGTATTTAGTTTTATTTTACAATCAAGTCATATATCAAATGTGTTGCAAATCAAACCACAAATCTGTTACTGGTTACGTTTGCGATATATTAAATCGATATGAGGCAAGGACGAGATCTAGATATTCTGATTCCATCGTGCTATATCGACGTATATCTTTAACACAAGAACATATTGTTATTTGGTATCAAACACTGAAATATGTTGTGTATAATGAAAGGAGGTGTTCCAGTTTGATATGACTGATGCCGCCACAACATCAAATAAAGTGTTGCAATCAAAATGAAAAAGCTGCTACTGCTTACGTTGGCGCCTCACGGAAAGATAAACATGAAATACGAAACGTATGTAAACCAGTATGGGTCAAAGAGAAAACAATCTCATTCCATCTTATCTTCAAAACAAAAAAGATTACTTTATTTTACCAGAGCGGAGAATAAATGTTGCAAAAAATCTAATTCAAGTTCACTTAACAAACAGAAACGGCAGGAAATATAGAGCTGAACCAAGACATTTTAATTCCAATTTGAGCTTTTCCAAGAAACACATTTACAATAAACACTATTGGGATGAACAAGTGTGTGCACATATTACTTTCGTTGTTGCATAATGTAATTGCACGTTTCCTCATAAGAAAGTAAAAGTCCTATAAATCACTTATTTTCAAAACCTACCGTTGTCTGTTCTCATTTTCTGGAGGGAGGTAATTGCCATCGTCATCCAGAAATCGATCAGGGTTGAAATCAAAAGGATCTTGCCAGAAGTTAGGATCGTGAAGAACATTCCAAATATTGTAAAATATCTGAAAACGTCGCAGTAACGAAATTGATTGCTAAAAATATGTTTTTGTAAAAAAAATTTGTCCTAAATTGTTTTGTGAGAGATTTGAATACAAACGGACTTTAGCAGCCTTTCAACTACATCACAGCAATGTTTGAATCCTAACCCCTCATGGGATTCAATCCTACAAGAGCGGACAAGTCAGACCTGCTTCCTACTTCCCTTTCTCACTTTTCATAGGAACAGATAGGCCTATCCAGAAAGTGACCCTATTTTCATTACTTTATCGAAGGTCTTGTTTGAAAAAAACCCACAAGCTTTTTTCTCTACAATTAAAATCGAAACTGACAATGAGCTCGTTTATCGAATTTTGTATCTGAATAAACATGTCTGTGGCTATTTTATATTGCCACTGTTCTCTTTCAAACACAACGGCATACCGTGCACAAGACGGACACAATTGTTACCCGAGTCCCTTTAGCAATCTTGTAGTTTCTGATCTGCAGATCTTCCATGAGAATGTGTGGTAGCGTGAGCGGTATAACGCAGTACAGTCTCAAACACTCTTCCAGCACAGCTTGGGTGTAGGGCATCCTCTGTTTGTCTTCAATGCAAGGGAGACAATCCATGCCAATTGCAGTGTCGATCTCCTTTTGTATCCTTTCTTGAATATCCGGTTTATGTGCAAGGATCAACAGGGATGAGTACAATGTTCCACCAGTTGTAGACACTCCTGTGGTGGACAAAGTCTAAGAACATTTAAAGACTCAACACAAAAACGGACCATGAAGCCATCTTAAAGCGTACATTCAACACACAGGTTGATTTTGAATGGAAGGTCGAGATGTCAAAATACGAATGTCGAAACTTTCTCGAAAATGTGTTGCCTATTAATCGAGATATTGGTTGCTAAAGTCCCACCCCACACATCCCTGAAACCAAGAATCAACAGACTAGATGCTTACCCGTGGCGAGAAGATCCAATAAGACAGAGGTGGTCCTTGTTGAATCAACGAAGCCTTTCTCTTGTTGCTCCATCATATAATCCAAGAAACAGGTGCTTATTTCAGGAGTCTGAAAATAACCGAACTTTATCAAATATGTGTGCCGGTGTATGTCATGATTTTAGGCAACGTAATATTCATATCAATGGCTGACAAACCAATACATTAATTTCGTAATGCTCTCAAAGAGGAAATTAAAGTTTACAATTATACGAAACTATGTGTTGAAAATTCCCCTGGACATGCCATTCATCGTTAATAATCAGACGTGCAATCCTTCCATTTTTTCTCATTCTGCTGTCTCACCTTTCGGTTTTCACAAAGAGTATCAGTGAGGAGTTTTGTCTGTCGTTGCAATGTCTGGTACCTCTTCCAACATCCAAAGGGAAGCCATCGAAGCCAAGGCGCACTTGTCATCACCACTGACGTCATTGGATGAACAAGGGATTCAGCCGTCTGTGTCATCTCACTGCACAACTGTATGAGGGGAGCATCGTGTTCAAGGTGGGTCCCCGTCAGCTGAAATTGAACAATGTTGCATTAGTTCAACTGTAGACGGAGAACATGACGCAAGTAGCATTGTACCCTCGACGTTCTGAAATCGCTGCAAATATTGGTATATACAGTGACCGTTCGTTTCTTTCCTAAGCACGTGGGAATAATGGCTCAGGGAAGACTGTCGGAGGCACGATAATGGACAATTGTTTGCTTGGCTGGAATAGGATTGTCATTCAACAGCAACTTACTCATATTGTAATATTCAGATCTGTACGTAAGAAAACATCGACAGACACAGGATCTTGAGAATCTAACAAGACTAACCTGAAGTTATCTTGGCGGGACAAACAAGACTATAGGCGACTTGTGAGGCAACAGACATTTGCCACAGGACTTTTATGCGACAGTCATTGACCACAGGACTTTGAAAAACCACAGTGCTCCCAAACAGACATCGTTTATCAGAAGAGTCCCAAATCGGCTTAAATCACTGGGGTTGGATTCACGAAAGGTCATCGGGCGTCGTTTGTTAGATTTTCGGAAGTAGGACTTAGGTTAAAAGTCAGCTTATTTTACGTCGCCTTTTGCCTCCTGAAAGGAGGCTATATCGGCGACGAATGGAAGTAGGACTTCGTTTGGCATGTGTAAAGAATGGCGTCATTAGAGTAGCTCGCTGTGGGAAAGGCACCGTTGGTCAGACGAGAGTAGATTGTTGCTGCACGTCATCGACAGATGCATGCGGGTGTGAACACACATCTACACCGCCAATACACCCAGGAATATTCTACCCACTTTGCCATATGATTATAGGTTCTATCATCATGTGGGGAGCAAGTTCTAATGACAGCAAACTGAACGTGGTGACGGTAGCAAACGATCTCAAAGGAGATCACATCAATAACATTCTGAATCCATATTTTGGACCCGAAATTGACAATCACTTATTCCTTATCCGTCCGATATTTAAATGTATTGATGGCAATGCTTGGCTCCATCGGCCCCGTGCTTTGATAGTATTTCTGCAAGCTAATGTCATGGGCACTTTGCCTTGGCCAACAAATTAATCAAGATTTAAACCCACTTTTTCTTGATGTCGGATGAAGGCAATGAACCCTGTGGAGACTCTAGTTGAAGGGCTCTCAAGCTAGGGGGGGGGGGGATCTCCTGAGTGATTGGGACCACAGATGAGATCCATATTATTTGGAATACAGTCAGATCTACTTGGACAGAGGAAATAACGTTCTGGTACCTGTGGAAACGCTTGCCTCAGGAAAAAGCTTGCGAACCACTAACCAGGCTGGGTTAGAGGTTGCACTGCATCTGGAGTGGCAACAGTTGCTTTTGATCGGACCAGACGACTCACCATGGAACCTAGAGGAACTCAGAAGACAGACTATCGTCTAGCTACGTGGCCGCTACATTTGCTACCAACTTACATAGGCTGTCGGTTTTCTGTATTTCTTTTACCACTGAACTGAGATTTTATTGTACGTTTTCGTGTAAATATTGTCAAATATGCATAAACGTACATATTTCCGGATCCATAATTAATGCAGATGCAATATTGCAATTTTTTTCAATTAAACAGAGGCTCGTCTTCCAGAGAGTATTTCTCGTTTCTATCATGTTTCAGATTGCACAGGAGTAATAAAAAAGGTTGTGTTACAGTCATGGTCGTCAAACTGAGATGCTTGACTAATTTTTCTGTGTATACTTGGCGGAGCAAAACGCAGAGGCAGGCATTTAGTGTCGTTGTCATTAGTCTGATCTCCAGGCGTTATGTTTAAGGGTATTGTCGCATCTAAATGGGTCGTACGTTTTGACTGAAAAAACCCTCATAGAAAATGTTGCTGTAGAATTTTCAACTTATCAGATAATTCATCTCCTATGTTCTGTGAATGAAATGTTTTGTGTCATAATATCATACTTAGATTGTACGTTGTCATGTGATTGATTTTAAAAAAAAAATTTTTTTTAATAGAAACACACTTTTAAGAAAAGTAAAAA
>JAUELE010231552.1:0-12036 GCA_031471655.1 Diodora aspera | reverse complement strand
AATTGTCATGATCTTCACATCAAAGTATCTAGATTCTCCAAAACACCAGAATTAGAAATCACGTCCTGTCCACACATATAAATATCTTTTGTTGTCACCGTTGTGTCCAAAAAGTGTCACCGTTTCGACCAAATATCTATCCCGGTTTTGTCTAATTGTCACCGTTTCGTCCACTCACATGTCACCGTTATGGCGTGTCACCGTTTTAGCCAGTTCCATACTTGCTTACCTTCCCAAAATGCAATGCGCAATCAATTTTTAGCGTTAGACTACGACCGAAAATCCTTTTTCTTTATCGCCTCAATTAGTGTAAAATCTTTGCTTAAAATCGGAAGAAAAATACAGCACGGTATGTAACAAGATGAATAGGAAGACAAGCTCTGAACATAGATTGGCGTACCTGCATCTTTGATAATGTTCCTTTAAATAACTGATCCCATAAGCCGACACACAGAAGCGTTCGTAAAATCGCATTAGCCCACCACTACTGCGAGTGTCACTGTTGTCTGGCCAGCTAGCTAGTTTGCTCCAATAGGGCACGATTACGAAATAAACGTGTATTTTGGTGAACGTAAACGAGTTATATTCTTCAACAGTTTTATCATGATTTATACGTACGGAGTGAAGTTGGCTTTTCACAGCCGCAGACAGACTCAAGATAAAATTTATCATCGATTGTGATCGACCGTACATGCAGTATCCCATTCGAGTCGATTTTGATTAGATAAATTGAATATCCGGTCTCCTGAAGCCAATTATGTAAGCCCAGATTGTGTATAATGATTTCAGGGTGAAGTAGCAGCACAGTTTCACGGCAACAATTCTTGTCCATCTTCCTGTACATGAGCAACATTGTGCACTAACTCCAATAGCAATGAGCAACTGTTACTTGATATAAATTACTACCAATGAATAGATAAGTAATTAACCAAGTCATCCCACAAAAAATTGAAAGTCTAAAACTACATAATCACCCAACCAAATCAAGTGTTTTTATTCAACACAAAATCTCCTCCTAAAGATTATCGGCTTTACGGACATTCCTTAAAATTGCTTTGCTGTACTGGATATAAGGTGGCGTCGTGTGATATGCTGAGGCCACGTAAGGGACATAACTTTGTATTTCGCTGGACGTGGCGGCCCTTGGTGTGCGAAGTCAGCGGTGAAATGAATGAAACCCGTAAAACATATTGATTTGATTGATTGTGACTTGGTTATCGCGTTTTTCCGAAGGCAGGGTCAGTTTGCCAGCTATACTAGCGCAATGTGTTTAATTTCTCTTACTCCGTATTATACTCCAGAAGTACATAATACAAATATTCAAAACGGGCGAATTTCGCGGAACCAATTTAATTTTTGGGTGATATTAGGGTAAAAATCAGGAAATTTAGATAATGAAATATATATAGCACAATGAGTTGTCAATTTTTAAATAAATCTACTGACCAATCAGTGGTCAAGTGCATTAAGAGGTCCGGAACTACTCGGAACGTCGCCTATCTCCCAGCATTGCCTGGAAATCAACAATTTTAGATAAAGAAAACATATTTTACGTATCCAGGACATGACTACGTGTCAGACCCTCTCTAGCTTCATGTTTGTAACAAAACGCATATGCAATAGGAATCTCTTACATTTCAAACATACATGTCTGCATGTGCGCAGGTTTGTCTTTAAGATGAACGTCTGGTATATGAAGGTGGAATGTGATGAAATTAAAAAATTGTACAACGACAAACGTAACCAATTGGCTAAGAACCCCTCCCGAACAGGTTCTTATGGCCTCGTAAAAACAAGAATAATATTATTATTTTGGGAACTCTTATGTTTTTATACCACTTCGTTGGACTAAAATGCAATTTGATTGTGTTAATAAATGATGTGTTTGAACCTTGTGCTAGTGATGAAACTTGAGGCGAATCCTACACAAATCAGTTGATGATTACAACATTCACAATTAATCTCGGTGGACATCACATTACTTGTATACGGGGCTACTAAATACCGAAAACAACCGAAACCAACTGAAAACGACCGAAAAAAACCTAACACGACAGAAAACAACCGAAAATGACCAAAACAACCTAAAATAGCGATACTAAACACCACAAATGACCGAAAACACCCGAAAAGAAAACGAAAATGACTTAAGTAAGCCGAAAAAAGCTCTGGCAAACACCGAACGATCGAAACAAACAGAAAATAACCCTAGCAAACACAGAAAATGACCAAAAACAACCAAAAATAGCTATACTAAACACCAAAATTACTGAAAACAACCCAAAATGACCAAAAAGAAAGCGAAAAATGACTTGAAAAAGCCGAGCATAACCCTAACAAACACTGAAAATGACCGAAAATAGCCCTGCTAAACACCGAAACGAACGAAAGTAGCCCTACCAAACACCGAAAATAGCCATACTAAACACCATAAATGACCTCAAACAGCCAATAATTACCAATACAAAACAAAAACGACTTAAGATAGCCGAAAATATCCCTAGCAAACACTGAAAATGATCGAAAATAACCCTACTATACACCGAAAACGACCGAAAAGAAAGCAAAAGTGACTTAAAACAGACCTAGTAAACACCGAAAAGAATACGAAAATGACAGAAAAGAGGCAGAAAGGCAGAAAAAAAACGATTGTATTGTATTGTTGTATTGCAACTGGGTTATAATGCACTAAACTAATATGACTTTCAGGGTTGACACATGTTTTCTTTGCGCAATAAGTTAAACTTCCGCAAACAATATGCTGGCATAAGGTTGTTCAAAATCTGAAACTTTGAATTGGCACTATATTGAAGATGTCGCATGTGAATCAAAACATTAAAGTTGAAGAGCTATTAGCTTTACCCAGCGTGGAGGTGTCTCTTCGTCGAGTGCCTCCCCGCCCCGCCCAATCATTTGGGAATCACATTATGCGTTATCTGTTACAGGCATTTCAACCAGTCATTTGGCCACAGAAGCCTGGAATAATGATCAAATGACTGGTTTGACAAATTGACTAATATTGACTAATATATATAGATGCTGCTAATTTAAGCAATGCCCAATGATTGTATGAAATACCAATGGGTTTTATCATTACTCATTCAGCTTGTTTGAAAGATATTTTTTATAATAATGTTGGTTCCTGAATTATCAGATTTGTAACATGGACATCACCATCAGTGGAATAGTCTACATAGGCTAACTATGCTGTTATCGAAAGTGTTACTGTTCTCATGGCAATATAATGATAGGTGTATTCTGCTTTGCAGAACTGGTTACTCTTTGTTGACGTTACACACAGACATACACACACACACACACACACACACACACACACACACTTTTCCTATTGATACTTCATTGTAGCTTTGTGATGCTGAGAATGATTTTGAACCGGTTGAAGTTGTTCGCTCATATTCACAAATGCATCATCATATCTTTCCTGTCTCGCTCGCCAGATCGAGTTGTGTTATGACCGCGATTAGCCATTCAGCGTAAAGCATGAATTCTGTTCCACTCGCGATCGATTGACTCTTATGCAATCCATGAGCGAATGTGGGCTCTTAAACAATTACAAAGAAGTACTTTTTCAGTTTCAGAGAAAAGCAGCAACAGATATCATAAAGCAAAAATCATTACTATTAATCGACCTCATCAGTATGGTCTGATGACACTATTTACCCTTCTAGTGGCATGTGATAATAGCCGTGTGCCCAATTTTAGCGATTTAAACACCAAGTCAACGATGCGCTCGTAAAATAATTTCTTTCTCTTTGTACTGAGCCGCTTACTGGTTTAACCGTCTCCAGCTGCCTTCATGCCCAGGTCACGCATGAATAGTTAACTTCATGGGAGGATCTCATGGACATGAAAGTAATATTCTCGACAATCAAACGTTAAAAATGATATTGAAATTATCTGCCCGAGATACATAGAACTGACTAAACTGTTTTCTTCAGTGATGTAGAGAAAACCAGAGCCATCTACAGGTCAGGCGCAGAATCCTTTAGCCAAAGGTAAGGTAGGGCTGGCTGAATGTTTTACGGTACATTAGCAATCATACAACCATATCACAACGTTATACGCACAGTGTATACCGAGATACTTAGATTGCATAAAGATAAATGAAAACAGTAGATTATAATTTCAGTCGCTTTGTACCACAACTATTCGGTTACTTGAACCCAATGCCTTAAAAATGTCACCGTCAGTTATCTAAAAGGTTGAAAAAAATACGATATGTGCATTCTTACACTTTAGGTCAGTTTTGTCCACTAACTTTGCGTTCTCTCAATATTGTCAGTGTACAGTTGGAGCTGGACTCAAATATAGACATATACACTATCCCCACCTTCCGATTCATCACTAACATATTGGTCAGTAGTTCTTTACATTATGAGGACGATAACGAGGACATCACGTTCGCCCTTATGAATACGAGTAAGTTTGGAATGTAGGTTATGATTACATTTGTCTCACTGAACTTTAACACTGTTTCCGGATAGTTGGCTTTATCTACCTTTCGTAAGTATTCAACAACATACATTGTAGATTCCTTCATCTCCGTTCATCCACTGAAAGACATTTCAGATATTTGACACGACAAAGTGACACAACACAGTCTTACAGGAGACAATCTTACTTATACAATCTGAAATGCGCACTTACTACGATTCCATGGTTGGTTAGCACCGATGGCTTAAAATTTTGCAACATTACTGCGTTGAAGCGCTTCATATTTCGACATGTTTAATGTCTTACTTACAGACACACAATTGCCACAAAGTTCAAATTACTCAGTTGATTCCCTTTGTCCATGTACGTTTATTCATATGCATATGACACGATACACAAATCTGTATAAAACATTAGACGCTTTCAATAAAATATTTATTCAGCACAATGGTTTCAGCGTTTCTCAATGTTTTCAGACGTACTCAAAGAGTACACGAACTAATCAAATAATGTTGGTATTTTAGATTCTGTATTGGCAAGAGCTACTGGTGTTTTTCCATCAACATCGGTAACATACATGTCTGCCCCTGCTCCAATTAACATCCTCCAGATATGAGTATGGCCCTTAACTGCTGCCAGATGAAGGGGAGTCTGAAATCTCTCGTCCTTTATCGACACGTCAGCCCCCTTAGCCAAAAGGAGCCGCACCATATCTGTGAAGCCCCCATGACATGCCCAATGGAGGCAAGTCCTACCTTTATATTCTCTGTTATTGACCTGTGGATTGCTTATAAGGAAACGCTGCAGTATGGTCTTGTGTCCATTTGCGCAACAAGCCAAAATAGAGTTCCCTCCAAAATGGTTGCAAATGGTAGGATCTGCATCTTTTTCAAGCAGTACGTTTACAATGTCCTTGTATCCTTTGAGAGATGCATAGTACAGTGCCGTATTTCCGACTGAGTTTCGTGCATTAACGTCCGCGCCAAGGTCGAGCAGTTTCTCCACGATTTGAAACTGCCCATGGGCACTTGCAATATGCAAAGGACAACATCCTTGGGAATCTGGAATATTTATTTCAGCACCTGCATCCAGGAGAAATTTGGCTAATTTTAAGTGTCCTTCAACACAAGATAACAGGAGACCAGTCTGTCCCATGTGTGTCTTCTCGTTGATGTTGGCGCCTTCTTTGAGGAGCCATTCAACTGCTTCTGTTTGTCCTGTTGAAGCTGCCTGGAGCATCATTTGGCTAGCGGTGGGGGAGGATGTGACTTTTAGAATCAGTTTCAAAAGTGGCACACATCCATGACGAGCGACCACATTAGGAAATGTATCACCTCTCTTGTCTTTAATCTCTAAGAGTATCTTCAGTTTTTTGGGGTCAAGGGCCAACAAATAGTTATTCCAGTGATTCGCAAATGACGGATTGAAAAATCTAGAATCCATCAAAATGTCAGCACCATGCCCTTGCTCAATCTCGTCTGTAAGTCTTGCAGCTAAGGCTGTTTTCGACGAAGCAGCTGGAATTACTCTGCACATTTCAGCATGAGGCACAAAGTCACTGGATGATATTTGCACACGTTGTTGAAGCTCAATCGTGGAACACAAGGAAATGTACAAGGTCTGATATTTCTTGTTGTTACCAAACGTACACGCAATAGCCTCCGCGACACACTCATGAACAAAGCGATATACTGGCCCCACTTTGATGATGTAGGTCCCCGTCAGAGCATCAACAGATTCCTTAAGTTTATCAAGTCCAATTGACTGAGGAAGATCAAATTCCTGTTTAAGTGTCTGAAAAAGATTCTCACTCGGCTTGCAAGACTTCAGACCAAGAAGACGCATCACCTTAGTCATTCGACCTTGGTTGTTCGGTCTTAGGGCATCTTCCGACAGAACACCATCACAGAGGAGAAGCATCACAAGTGCTACGTATTTCACTTTCTCCGTCTGTTCCAAATAACTGAGTTCATCCAAAAGAACTTGCGAAAGATGACCAAGAAAGAAACTATTTCCCATTCGTTTGAGTCTTTGGTCGGAGAAGAAAAGTCTACAACGGAGAGGAAAACCTTGGATATAGTCATTTAGAGCAATTTTTCTCAGGGTTATTTTGTCAATCAGGACATCAAAATGATTGAGGTGGTTCTCAAGCATACCATACTTCTCTTCAGTCGTGAGTTTCCAATCATCGCTAGATACGTTCACTACATTACGGAATATTTCCACATTGCGCACTATCCCTTGAGTGTCCCTGTGGATGTAATCTCGGACTGTCGAGATCACTTTAGTCACTCCACCCTGAATACACTCACTCATTTCCTGACCACAGAGAACCCATTGCTCCAGTTCTTCAAACGGAAATGCTCGTGTTTTACCAAACACGTCATCAATGAAGACTATTTGCTTGATGTTTGGATTCCACCTCTGTTTCCATTCCTTGGGAGAATTCACCAGAACCAGCTCATACCCCAGACATAAAAAATGTAAAAGCAGCTGCTCTGCCAGGAACGTCTTCCCGTCCCCTTGTTTTCCTGTCACGATGACAATGCCTTTGTCCTCCACTATCTGTTTAATATGACTGAATACTCTGGCCTTGTAAAACAACTTCTTGTCATCTCGCCATTTCCTTATTCGACTCAGCAGTCGCTCTGAAACAAATTCGATGTGTTTATAGAAAGAGTCGGCACAAAACGGACCAGTAATAACTGCTTGCAACGTTCAAGTTTGCTGATCCTTTTCTGACAACTTCATGTATTCATTTCTGTTTCATTAACAATCAGTAATTGGCTGTACAACATGAAGATTAACTGAACTGATAGTTAATCCATCATTCAAACGTGAACATTTATTTAATATTTGAGGAACTTTCGTTCGATACTTTCTTTACTCATTTTTGATTTGGTTTAGGATCCAATGACATTGATACGTACCATCAATATTTGATGACCACTTCCAGCATAGGCATAAAGGCTGCAGGTTTTTACTGATGTCTTCAAAATCATTTGTAATACCCACGTTGTCACCTGCAATGTAGATTTGTGATAGACCGTTATGTCGGAATATACAGGGAAACAGAGGGACATTTATTCAGTATGTCTTTTCGATTCTTCATACACATCTTTGAAGTTTGATATAATGACTTGCAACGCAGATATATTGGAAAGCAAAGAAAGCTTACGTTTTACAAGGCTGAAGTGTTGTTACGTTTATATTTATACCCCGAAAAATACAACTTTGACACCCTTTCCTGAACATTACATTTAGTTTCAAACACTATGTAGTTATTAGTATAAGATGACATAAGATTATATAACACACATATATTTTAAAGTGCAAATTGCTCGAAAGCTTTTTGATGACATGAGTACATGTATATGCGACTTGTTTTATACCATCAAATAATTGAAGACTCAGATCCTCTGCTAAATCCCGTCTGTCGATCAGGTCTAAGTTGGAACCCAGGAAACGCAGTGTCTTCTCGATGTCCCAGATGTTCGCAGCTTCGCGCCCCCATTTCTGTAGCACCCAGGCCAAGCCAAAACACTTCCCCAATGTTTTGCACGACGACTGAAGATCCTCCAGCTGAAAGTTCGAGAAACCAATTTGGAGACCGAGTTTATGCCAGTCTTCTGAGGATAGGCTATGGCTCAGTCTCTCTATCACTGTCTCCGGTAAACCTGGGAACAAGGTATAAACACATTTGCAGTTAATTCTCTATCTTGAACAATTTTAACAGGTTTGTAGCGTTTGCTCTATTTTTGCGGCGAAATTGTCACTTTAAAAAGGGGGACTCGGTAAAGGTTAGCGTAAAATGCGGTAATATCATCTACGAAATCCAGGGCATAATGACACCGCCAATATATGTCATATATTATCGGAATCAATCATTTTCACGGCGATCGTCTCGAGGCGGGCGTTTTGACCAAGCAGTGAAGCTTCTATAGAGAAAGCTTGCGTCCAATCTTGTGGCGCGTTTCTCCTAACACTCGGCGAAGTAAAGACGTAATATGTGTTTAAATTTATCAAGATTTACTTCCCGTGCAGTGAATGCGACATTTCATTGGTTGTCTATATTTAGCAGATTTTGACTTTCCATACACACAAAAGGACACTGATGAATAGGAGTACATCTAGGGTATATGTTGGACGTTGGCAGAGTCATGCCCTGAATTTCGAGGATGCGGTAATATGTAGTAGTCTCGATTATTTTCTTAACTATCTGCTTCCCAATGTTAATGCACATCACGTTGTGTTATAGCAAAACTTCGCTCGTGCAACATACAATATTAACTCAACTTCGCGTGATTTGTTGATGAGAGCACTTTGCGGAGATAAGACACTAACATGAAAAACCTGACTGTAGAGTGCTTCTACCATACATTATTGTCATGAATGGCAACAGAATGTCACTTATATTACAACATAAGAGCACGTTGATAATGACTTCCTTTATCACACAGAAGCCTTACCTTCATTTAGTGTGGCAGTCATGTTGTGTATACTCCGTGACCACATATCTTTACTGCAAGTATCCGATGTTCACCCGAACTTCATGACTGGTTTCACCAAGCGAAAATATGTCTGAAACTGTATACCATTAGATTTGTAACTTAGAACGGCAATCGAACACATAGATTATTTTCATGCTAAAATATATTCATGATATTGTTATTTAGTGTTACCTCTGAATTGGTCTGTAGGAATAGGAAAGTAATTTGTCTGTTCGGGCATTTTCAGGACACACCAAGACTCACCACGCTTCCTTACGTGCAGGTATTAATTTCAGGTATGCAACGATAGCCTACGATGAGAAAGAATGACATAAAATCTGTTGCTGCCACTTGAACCGTCACGCAATGTGTCACGCAATAATTGAGTTTACGCCATATTGCATACATTTCCTCAAAGCTGAATACGTGCGCCCGAACTCTAAAATAGGTTTGGTGTTATCTGTGTGAAATAAATAACATAAACTGTAAAAGTCTATGCCTAATTAAATAACGCAGTATTCCCTTACCCGACATTTCATTTTCTACTTTCAAATAGCCAACCTCATTCCGAACTTTTCTCTGAAGGTTAACCGAAGTATGTTCTGTCGATTTCCGAATGCTTTCCGAATATGATCCGACTGCTTTTATTTGCAAGTGCAACGTTTCCGAAGGTTGAATATTTTCAAGATTCTGTCAGAATGCTCGGACGGCATTTGTTTTTCGATTTTATGGCATATGGGTCCAAAATAGATAAGGCTATGCAAGAGGTTGTAAAACAAACATGCTATATCTTGTGTGTATTATTCGAGGTATGTACATAATTGTGTGTATATTTATCGTTCTATAAGTTGATTATTGAAAAGAAAACACTGAGTTTGACCACGTATCCAACTTTAACAGCTGCATATAGGCAGTAGAAAAGTAAAGAGTGAGTGTTAGCGATCTCTATCTTGAGAGTTTGAGTTCGTTGTGTACATTTTACACTGATGGTATATTTTTCATTTCTCAGCTTGCACTGTTCGGTTTAGTCTGCCTATACCTCGTATTTTCAGAGAGAGAGAGAGAGAGAGAGAGAGACAGAGAGAGACAGAGAGAGACAGAGAAAGACAGAGAGAGAGAGAGTTGCTTATACACCAATTCCGTCACCGACTTGATGTATTTTGTTATTATCTACTAGCATCCCAAATCTGAATATAACTGTTTATGACTACAAACTTCTACAACTCACCTTGTGTTCAGAGACATACTCCTCGCCGAATGACCTGCACTCAACGGCTACTGACATTCACATATTTCAATACGACCTACCTTGAACAAATATTTACGCCTGGGGAAGCTGCGACGATTACGCGAGACGACATGGCCTCTCTTAACAGTGTACCCGCGGGCCACTTTACTGTGTGTGTAGATTCAGGCAAAATGTACTGGTATCATTTCCACACGTTAGTCGTGATATACATGCATCACGGATCAGCGGGCCTTTCCCACTCGACCTACCTGTTTATCAAGCCTGTTAAACTCGACAGGAGACTAAATCGTAAGATTACCATCCACAATTTACGAGCTGTGGTCATTAAAACAAACAAACCCATAAACGACCGTGGCCAAACGTGATAAACTACAATAAAATATTTATGATTGCTGGGTAAGACCAATAAGTTATGTACTGACGCTGTTCGTCTGTTACATGTTGCATACCTTTCAGTTGGCAGATACAAATATCATTATATCGCCAATACTCAATCCTATTGTATGAAATAAAACTGACATTAAGGGTCTCGGTAGGGTCTAAAACAAACGTACGCGTAACCTTACTTACCTTATCCACGTGTACTGGTGAGAGGAAGCCGCGAGCGGTCTGTGTAGTATTTACCTTTCAATCCGATGGATTCTCCTCCACCACCACGCCTCCTTCAAACACAAGTGACGAGCGCCTCGCTCAGGTATGTAGACCTCGTTTTGATTCAGAAGCCCTTCTGTGGATGTTTGACTTTGACAAGTTACCTTGAACTTTGAGGAAATCCCACTCGCGATATAGGGAAGCGTTCGTGCTACCAATAAAATGTGTGTCAGTCAAGTCTATAATTTACATAATTATTATATATACATGGAATCATCTTTCTGAGCCTCGCGGCACAAAATCATATATTTTAGTATGAGCATATTTTAATAAATTGTTAACATTATATTTCAATTTTATTATAATATCGTCAGCACCCCTGTAACTAAATACATTTTTATTCTTTTTGGTTTTTTTCTTCCCGTTGTACATTTTCTTCCTATTTCCGACCTTTCCTTTCCTTGACCCCGATATTGTCCAATTCTAGACCCAAAAGGGACAATAAATAAGCTGACTTTTAACTTAATATATACATGTAATTTGAAATCAATATATGCTTAACGTTGTTCAGATTATTGCTTGCAGATACATACATAATCTTGTACATTTACCTCTTTCAAACTTCAGGGCAGTTACTCCGAATAAAAATTATTATTTTTGGAATTATCGAAATAGCTGTTCTTTCCAGACAGGGCAATTCAGCGGGACAGAACAAACACAGTGTATATAGATCCTGTGCGTCTCATATGATCATTATATCTTATATCCCCTCAAAACTAAGGAGAAAAGGTCCACGACTTGAGCACATTTCCCTGTTGGGTATTAAACACAATGATATTCTTAAAGTAAATAATGAGATTTACCCTCACAGAAACTCAAGCGGGGTTTTAAACTTTCCTCAAATATACATGATAATATGAGACGCAGAGCGTCTCTATACACACAACCGCATGCACACACGAGAGATATATGCATGTATCATACAATGTGGTGGTTTCTCCACATGATAAAGCCTACAGATATGTTTCGATATCCGTCGGGGCAAGTACGGGAAGCTGTAACTAGGGGTTTGTTTTCTTGATAAAAATATGAATGACATTGTATGATAAAGAGGTTATTACCCTAGTGTGTTTACATATCGTTGATATCCTGCTTTAGGAATAAACACTATGTATTATGCTCGCCAATTGCAAGGCTTGCATAATACCATGTTTATTCGTAATGCAGGATATCAACGATATGTAAACACAC
>JAUELE010231551.1:0-20854 GCA_031471655.1 Diodora aspera | reverse complement strand
GGACATTTCAGTGTAATGATCGATGGATGTATATATCTTTTGTTGCCACCGTTGTATCAAAAAAGGTGTCACCGTTTAAACCAAATATATTTCCCGGTTTTGTCTAATTGTGACCGTTTCGTCCAATCTCATGTCATCGTTATGGCGTATCACCGTTTTAGCCAGTTCCATTTTTGCTTACATTCCTCCAAATGCAATGTGCAATCTATTTTTAGCGTTGGCCGAAGACGGAAACTCCCTTTTCTTTATCGCCTCAGTTAGTGTGAAATCTTTGCAAAAACAATTGAAAAAAAATACAGCACAGTATTATATTACTAGATGAACAGAAAGACAAGGTCTGAACATAGATTGGCGTACCTGCATCTCTGATTATGTTCCTTTAAGTGACATCAACTCCAGTGACGCTTATAATTGTGCTGAAGGTGACACTGTAATTTAAGCTAATTTTTTCATAAATATGTAGACCTTATTATAACTCAACTCATGGCCTGTTGTGTAACAAAACGCAATTAATTATTTAATCATTTATTTCAAAAATAGTTTTTTCCCATCACAGGCCTACCCCTCGGCATAGCAGAACTAAGAAACAAAGGCCCAGCAACACAATACATTTTGCAAAGGGTCGCCACACTGGAGCATTCGTAGCAACTTCGTCTCTTTTCGTGATAAGGCAAAGGACTTGTATGTGTATAGTGCACTGACATGAGAGAAAAGCTCTAATGGCAGAGGAATGACAATCAGTGGCTGCACTAAGGTTGGTGTCACCCGATGCAGTAACTCATCGTGTCATCCGGTGCAGTAACTCATGGTGTCACCTAGTGCAGTAACTCATGGTGTCACCCGGTGCAGTAACTCATGGTGTCACCCAGTGCAGTAACTCATGGTGTCACCCAGTGCAGTAACTCATGGTGTCACCCGGTGCAGTAACTCATGGTGTCACCCAGTGCAGTAACTCATGGTGTCACCCGGTGCAGTAACTCATGGTGTCACCCCTGCACAGCTCCTGGATAGCCATACCATTATTGATAAAAAAATAACAGAAGAAAAAAAACCCAATTGAAGACCCCAATAAGTTTCACTTAACATTTCATCCTTAAAATTTCCAAAAATTAAGAGATTGCCATGTGGGTGACACCCTCTCTGATGGTGTCACCCAGTGCAGTCTGCACCCCCTACACCCCCCTTGGGGCGTTACTAATGACAATTGGGATGGGCGCATCTGATTTCATATCAGTCTTTACGGATTATGCCGAGTGTTACCAAGCGCACGCTAGCGTTTAGAAGCGTGTGACTGTTGGGGTTTTAGGCTTTCTTTCAGCCACATCATCATGGTCTCACCAACAACAGGTCAGTGTCAGGGCTCCTGTCTC
Source organism: Diodora aspera (assembly GCA_031471655.1). Taxonomy (NCBI): domain Eukaryota; kingdom Metazoa; phylum Mollusca; class Gastropoda; order Lepetellida; family Fissurellidae; genus Diodora; species Diodora aspera. The sequence continues at coordinate 19,484 of JAUELE010231551.1, read as the reverse complement.
TCAAGGATGAAATAGGTGCCCAAGTGGGACTTGGACCACTACCACCAAAGCTGGCCGATTGCTGGGCCGATGTGCTAACCACTGTGCCATCCCACGCACCTTGTTTAGAAGTGATATGACCAAAATGTTCCACTGAATTTTCGTTTTTATTTAATTTGTTTGGATGGTGCTTTTATAACAATAATGTGTTTATCTGTTATAAATGTCTGTAATTGTATGATTGTTTTGGTTTGAAATTTATTTAATAACATCGCTTTTCCCAAATATTATCACGCAAAGGCACAAAGCAACAAAAATTAAGAGTTATCTTTCCTTGAAGTAGTCACTAAACCAATTTCTTCTTACATTTGCTCTGCCCAAGACTGAGGCCAGCCTTGTTCCATAGGTGCATGAGGTGTTTCCTCGGCTTAACACTGAGGACTGTACACTGGGGATCTGTTGTTCTCTCTTTTTTTTGTATTGAACATCTCTCATGGGTGCAAATATTACATGGGCAGCTCCAGGATTTTGGAAAAGGAAGAGGAAGTGATGTGATTTGGCACAAAAAGGGGGTGCAAACCTAAAAAATCTCCTGCAGGTTTACATGTAATTTAGCTGAAAACGGAGAAGTGCACCCCTTTCCTTCTCCAGTCCACAATTTAACAGTCTGGACTTGCTTGAGCTAGACCGACTCAGGGCTCTATAAAAACATTCCAGTCATGCGGTAGGACTACAGTTCCATAGAACATTCTTAATATTTATGCATAACAGGTTCTTTGCGCTTAAGGAAATTTTCATTGTCATTTCAAGTTATGCATAATTTGGTCTTTCTTAATTATTTATTCATGAGATTGTCAAAACAAGGCTATAACTTATAAGTGCCAAAAACCTGTTATGCATAAATATGAAGTGATCTATTCATATATGGCTGAAATATTGCCGATCTAATTTTAATCCTTGAATATCAGATACTTCATGGGTTGATGAACTGGTGGAGCCTGTATGGGCCCTTGTACTTGTATTTTACTGGGGCTTCCCAGACTCAATTCCCAATAAGTGGAGATCTTGACCAGTATTTTACTGGGGCTTCCCAGACTCAACTCCCAATAAGTGGAGATCTTGACCAGTATTTTACTGGGGCTTCCCAGATTCAACTCCCCAAAAGTGAAGATCCAAGAAATCTATGTGGATCTTTGTTGAGAAACTGTCACTCTATAGTTCTGGACCCGAGGGAACCCCCACATTGTTGTTTGTCACCAGAACTGTTGGGGTTGATGACTGGCCAACATGAGTGAGTGAAATGTCGCTGGGGGCAGTATTTTAGCCATAACACAACAATCCAACATGACGTTCCAATCTTTCATCTTCAATCCCATTTGTTTCGTTCACGTGGAGTGGTATGGTGATTAGCAGGTCAACTCGTAAACCTGTTTCAAGATGTGTGTACACTCGTTCCACATGGGAGGCCGAAGCTGCGGGACATGTGATCATCAGGGTCCTGTTCCACAGAACAATTTTAGCCCCAAGTTGCACCTTAAATTCTAAAGATCAATAATCAGAGCTAGTTCTGCCACTCTGTTCCCCAAAGCAAAGTACATACAAGTCCTAAAACTGCCAAGATTGTTTTTGTACAACAATTTGTTGCTACAATGACTTTAAATTGGCACTGTAGCCAAGGCTGTTTTCAACTAAGATCGTTTTATGGTACAGGACCCAAGATCCTTGGTAGTGACATGTTGTGCCCTTGACAAGGTGAGTGAGTTTGTTTTTGATTTTACATGCCTTTCAACAATCTGTCAGCCGGCCATTTCATCATGGGGCCAGCTGCATCACGTTGGTGTCAGGGATCAATCTCCTGGCTAAAAGAGAGATACCCGGCCAAGATTCAAACCCATAACCCAGAGATGCCAACCCCATTTTGCTCCAAATAGTATTCTTCTCAAAGAAAAATAGTAACAGACTCTCATCACAGTTATATTAATATGTCATACTAGTTTTTCTCATGTCATGCGTGACCTGCTTGACCTCGAAAGCCGATCAACATTGAAACAGCAGTTAACGAAAACGAATTGGCATTAGGAATAACTTCGTGAGCTTTTTCTATCAGTGTCAATTAGCCTAGTAATGCATCTACGATGTTTCACGATATATTCACGATATTAAGGTTGTAAAATCGTAACATCGTATTTTCACCCCAAAATTCGTAACAAATACAATTTTTTTGTAACGGTTGGCATCTCTGCATAACCGCCTAATCCAGCAGATTACTGGGCAGACACCCCTACCACTGCAGCCCGCCCTTGACAAGGAATTTATAGTGCCAAATAAACTACTCAAAAGAAGTCAAGCTTCATATAAACATAAAACTAATAAATTTTGCTGTTTGAAGTTTTGCCTGAACTTGCCATACAAGCATATTTTTTCATGCAATATTGTTGCTACTGAAAATTTACCTTGATGGTCAGGTGAAAATTTAATGCTGAAGGCTATTGAACTTTAGAAAAATCTGAAATCCATGATGTATCGGCACTTGCAAGTATTGTTCATGATTGTCACTTGAAACACACACATTGGCATGTGACGTGAGCCAACATGTTTACCCTGTGGATTTTGGATGCACTGCTTCTTGTAAATAAAATAGTGCCGCTATGTTTGACCCTAAACTTCTTTTGAGTAGTATATAGCTATCCCAGAGACTCCTTGTGGTCTATTACAATCAGTGTAAAATTACAGTTAAACTTCCAAAATTCCCAACTTTCTAAAAATTAAAAAAATGTTGATTGTTGCCTTCAGCAGTTTCCAAGGTTTTGAATTTTTCACTTAGTTTTTTGGCAGTTTCCAAAATTTTGAATTCGGGCTTTATCAGGGATTACAAACACATAAAAAAAAGTAATTATATTTTTTGGTTTGAAATTTTGGAAGTTTTACTGTATATAGATTGTAGTTACTGTTTGTAAAGTACAGGTTAAAATGCACAACAAACAATGTTTCTTTATCAGCACAGTTTATTTCTTTTTAGTATCCATGGAAACTGTACAGCTACTGTCTCCTACGAAACTTGGAGAAGTGGGCGCTGCACTACCTCTCTAGAGATGGAACTTTCAGTGTCCAGTGACTAAAACTTAAGGGCAATGCTTTGTACAATAACTGCCTTACACTTTAATCCATACTTAAACAGATGACCGCACGGCTGTGCACGTGAATCCGCATGCAGTCCCCGGAATCCAACACGCAGTTCAGTGTATTATACATGCTTGCTACACAATTGCTTACTCTATGAAAATATTGTAAACCGACAGTTGCAGATATTTACACTTGGTTTTTCTGATATGACTGATACCAAATATCCATGAAAGTAGATTGGTCATTACGACCGATGACATGTTGAGGCCAGCTTGACGATTTCAAACGTGCAGCAGACATGTAACGAGAAAACACTGACCAGTGAAGGATTTTATGTCCGTACATATTGCAGATATCATGGTGATAACATGGGATTTCATAACAGGGTTTACTATCCAGAACTGAATATTCACCATACACAACATTAATGCAAAGAAATTGCCAGTTCATAAGAAATGAGGAAAGTGCAATCTACAAAATAGGCTGCTGTGCAAAGTCCATTATGCCTAGCACTACATATCTAACATTTTTATTTTATTCTATTGAAGAATTATGACAGATAGGAAGTTGTTCGTTATTTATCATACAAAATATCAGAGTGTTAAAGAAGGCATTTCTTCAGGGGAAACAACTGAGATATCTGTTCAGTCTAGCAGAGCATGATTACAAACTATGTAAACCTTGAGAATTCTAGGCTAGATCATTCTATGAACTGAAACGACAATCCAGTTGTGTCCCCTGGATAGACGAAAACGTGACAAACGAGCACAGAACAAGTAACCTGTACAGGTAAATATTACAGGTAAACCAGGTTTATTCAATGGAAGCAGTGAATGACAGCAGATGACAAGAAAAATGAAATCTTAAATATGAACGACACAAAACAGGACTATCACGAAGCAAAGACTTGGTCGGAACTTTGGTAACACAATCCAGCAGTTTAATTTCTCTCTAAAATTTGTATCTTTCTGGTCATTTTTGCAAGCTATCATTAACGAGCAATCACATTTGACAGACCTGTTCAAATGAGAATTCCTGCCATTAATTTATTGCCAAGCGTTAAATGAAAAATGGTACTGAATTAAGGATGATGATGACTTTGGATTGTACACAGCAATCTTTCAGCCATATTGCCATGAGGTCACCTACGTCATGTCGCTGTCTAGGACAAATATTCCAGCTGAAAAAGAGGTACCTAGGTGGGACTCGAACCAACAACAGCAAAAGCTGGCAGTTGTCTGGACTGACAAGCTAACCACTGTGCCATTCTTCAGCACCCCCTGAATTAATAAAGCGCCAACATGAGTAAGAGCATGTCATTAATTAGGCGGATTATCAAAGTCACTTTTGATGTACCTATCAAAGGACATTTACAAACCATGAATCAAAGATGCAATCTCTATAATCACAAATTAAATTAGATGTTTTAAAAATTTGGCTGGTTTAGAGCTATATGAACAAGCGATTTGTATCCGTGCAAGAAGTAAAATATAAGAGTCGAGAGGTAGTGGTATAATGATAAATAGTGGTTTAATTCACTTGACAAAATGGCGTACAATTATTAGGTAAAGAATTATTCAAATCTACACAGACTATTTGACATTGCAATATATATAGATTTCAAAATGATACAGCTTGCAAAGATATGGTTTAAATAACAAAGCTAAAACAAGAAACCCCGTGGGCGGACAACAAGTACAATATTGGAAAAGCGGATTCACATGAGTAACTAAAAGTAAAGCAATACTTTATGCTGATGTGAACTCCGTTACGGTCATAATTCGCAATAGTAACAAGTCGTACTAAAAGTAACAGCGAAGAATTAACAACTATCGGCATCAAGAATTTGGACCAATCAGAACCAGTACGCCATGGCAACGGTAGGCTTCCATCCTCAGAACTTATAAAAGAACTTAATTTACAAAATAAATTACACAAAATTACAAACATCACCCTCCACTGTTTGATTGTTTAAAAAGTACAATGACCAACAGATGGTGATGGAATATTTGGAATAACTGTCCATGATAACATGATGAATAAATATAATGGTACAGTCACTCTTTCAATGCAGCAGTGTATTCATCTTTGTTGAGGAGTCCCACGATTATTACAAGATGAAGCTTAAAAATACTCCACAAGTTAAATCAACTTGCAATGGTATCATGAAATGAATTTTGATTTCACCGTGACAACACTTTGGACAACAGATTGATGACAAGACTCGATAAATATATCCAAAATATTCTCCGAGGTGGTAAGAATGCATGTTTGATTTCATGCATCTAGGCTACATGCATGAGAAAGCATTTGACTACGTAGCCTCTGTATGATCCAGAATTAATGCCTCTAAAATGGAAAATGATCAAACACAATATTAGTTTGATGTCTGATCACGATTCTTTTCCTCTAACCGTATAAACCTGTTTTCTCAACAATAAGTAATGATTTAGAACAATGTGTTCGTGTACCTGTCTCTCCCCCCCTAAACCTTCACGGGATCTCTCAACATGGTTGTGTGGCGTGGAACCAAACTACCACCCAGGACCTGATCATCGGTGATTATCGGCAGATGAGTCCGCCATGAGCAACGATCGGAAGAATACGCGCCTCGACCAAGGCCAGTTGTTAAATGCTGTAGGTTGAAGGCAAATCTACACAAGACAGGCAACAAGACCACCAGAACAACTGGCTTGGCTGGCATAACAACAGCATCCCATCTTACATTTACAATATCACAAAGTGTCTGACCATGGAGATAATTAACAGCCTGAGCATCATCTATGAAAGTCATGTGACTGTCACATGACTTATCACATGACCAGAAGAACGAGTTTTGCCCCTCTTCAGGTAAGAGTTCAGAGTTTGTCTTTTGCGGGTACCCAGATGGTTGGTCCTGACTGGTCCCGGATGACCTCTTTGACCTTTGCATAGATCTCATCTGCAGTGTCACCCTGGACAACAGCTGAAACAATGAAATACAAATTATTAGTATGATTAAGGTGAGTTGGCCTTGAGCAATGGACGGCAGTCACAAGCTTGTGAAGTTAAGCAACGTCGAGCCTGGAGAGTAGTTGGATTGGTGATCGGCTGGTATCGGAAAGCTTCCAGGCCTTAAAGTATTTGCCCCTGCCTTGATCTGAGACACTGGCAATGTCAGTGGTGCCACTTTGAGTGAGTGACTGTTTGTAAGTTGCCTCAGTCCTGGAAAGTAATTGGATGGGTGAACGACTGGCATTGGAAAGCTTCCAGGCCTGCAAGGGTTTGCCCCTGCCTCGCACTAAGACACTGGCAATGTCAGTGGTGCAATCACTGGTGAGCGACTTTGCTCATAATTGCCTCAGTCCACCCAGCTACCTGGTCGGAAGTGATGGTAATTTGACAGTTAACCTTGGAACCTTGGCCCTCATTCTTCCACCCTGACACCAATCCCATACTTGGAAGCCTTACAGGTTTTAAAGAAACAAATCAAAACAGATCCATTTTCTGACATGTTGAACTGGTCATTAAATGATAACAATAATTCCAGATTTAAGACAAACGCAGCCTGAAATTCTCTGACTTGGATCACAAACAACAAGCAACAAGCTTTGTTTTTCCTCTATCTTGAAGAAACTTACCTGTGAAATACTCCCCAAACTCTTGTTCTAACTTCATTGCCCGCTCGTACGTTTTCCTTGCTTGCTCATCTGTTATTCTTTTGTTCATCTCCCTACAAAGAAAATTAATAATCCTTACAGTTCAATGAATACAAACACTTATCTTAAATGATAAATTATTTTTCATTCAGTTAACTAATTCAGCTGTGAGCAAAGAAACTGCTGATTTCAGACTTTTGACTGCCTCGCATATATTTGAGTATCTTGACTGTCCCAAGCTAAAAACTCCAACTAACCATCTTAGTAACTGATCTGCCCTGAACCAGCTGTCGGCAGAATATAATGGGTTGAAAATCCTTTATCTAAAATGCTTGGAATCCGATGTGTTTCGAAAAGGGAATATTTGTACATTCACATCTATAAAATTGGGTCTTGGAAATGAGAACCAAGCATAAATGTGATATTAATTGACGCTTCATAATACACTTGATACATATACCTTGAAGATAGTTTTATATAAGTTTTTAGTAATTTTGTTTACATGCTGATACAGGTAAACAACATACAGTTACAGGTAATGATGCTAGTTGTGGAATTTTCCATTTGTGGCATGTCATGGCAGCACTTGAAAACCTTTTAGATTTATGACGTTTTCAGATTTTGGAATATCCCATGAAGGATTCTCCACCGGTACCAGTCTGAATTCACTACTCACTGCGCTGTTGTACTCCACTATCACAAGTAATGAGTGCTAATAAAACTGCAGTATTCATATAATACCAGCATACTAGGACTGTTGAACTGAGATAATGTTTTACGTTGCAAAGGCAATATTTCAGCCATAATGCAACGTGATTTGCAAGGTGCACATCGATCGAAAAGACAGGGATTAACAGAAAGGAAAGTGAAAGCAAAAGATCCCAGTCGCTTTGTATAACAAACATTGGGTTACTGAGGTCCTATTCCATCTCAATGACATTGTGTCAATCTTGGGAAGCCCCACGGGTTTATAACAGGTCGGAAGAAAGCAATACTTACATTATAGAATCTATGGATTTAGGTTTGATAAATATAGCAATTGGATAGAGACCAGCCACTTGCAAGCGTTTGATAGCATTGCCGCTGACATCAAGAATACAGTGCTTCTTCTGAAAAACAAAAGTGTAATTTGTGAACGTGCTGAAGCAGATTTAATATAAATGTTTATTAACCCTGGTTAAATCATGGGTGAAATAGAGTTGATCAAATGGGTTTGAACCCAGGTCCTCGATCAATACCAGACAAACAAGACAGCATATGTACACTTAGGTTCCTCCCTTTGCACCCCTCACCTCCCAAAACATACATGCGTACCGGTAGTTGGAAAGTTTTATTTTATTTTGCTCCGTTTGTAAATTTAAGTTTCTTTGGAAGACCAAGGGCCATAACTCTTGGAAATAGATGTTGACAACTCTGATGAATACAGGCACTGTGGATATACACTACTGTGTAAAATTTGATCCTCCATCAGTTTTTCTCTTATTTTGCCCTGTCACAATTGAAGTTGATTTGGAAGAACAAGGACCATAACTCTGGAAAAATATAAGCCAATAATTTTGATTTTCAAACTGGATAAAAAACACTACACTAGAGTTATAAACTGGTTATATAGTATTTATTTTCATAGATCAAGGACCATAACTCTGGATAATACAAGCCAATAATTCTGATAATCACTGCAAAATTTGGCCCATAAGTCCTCCTCGTTTATACTGCAGGACCAGCTTTGCCAGTTGTGGTTCGAGTCCCGCCCAAGAACCTCTCTTCAGCCCGGAGAGACAGGAGGCCTGACACCGACATGATGTTTGTGGGACTGTGGTGATGTGGCTGCTGAAGAATTGCCAAAAATCACCTAAAACCCCAAATCACTCACTCACTTATACTGTACTGCCCTGTTTCATCCATGAAGGTTTCATCCATCCTACATCAACACAGAAACTGATCAACCCTATAGATTAGAATTAAGTTAGAATTTACAACATCTTAAACATTATAATTACCACGGCAAACCACAAATATGAATCCTAAGTCTTTATTACTGGCAGGAACTTACATTTTCTGCTACTTCCTTCACCGATGCAACACTTGTACCGTACAAGTTGTCATTGTATACACCTGCTTCTATAAATAGATGATTCTGAATGTCTTTCTCCATCTGTTCCCGTGATGCCACAAAATGATAATCTCTGCCGTCCACCTCGTAATCTCGTCTCTCTCTTGTTGTATCTGTACGAGAAAAGTGAGGGATTTTACACATGCATACACAAATCACATACACAGAACCAGATATGTTACCATAATTTCATTGGTTATTGCTGAATCATTGTGTTAGGTTGCAGAAATTTGAATCACTGTTCCAAAGAATCTTCTTAAGACTTAATGTGATGGTGTTTGAAACCATGAATAGATTATTGTGCCAAGGCTTCAACTGCTGCTCTTTGTACTGGCACTTTTGTCAAGACCCCACAAATTTTGAAAATGTGCCACTGGCAAAAACAAGGCAGTGGATGCGCGAGTGTTTATCTCGGAACACCACAGTCATGTCTACGGGCCCAAAATGGATTTACTCCGGATAATCACGGATGGAAACATTTTGGTCTTCTGAACCGTGAAAGAGTGACCTAGGCATTAGTAATAATAATAATGGCTGCTTACATCGTGCTAACTCAATGCACTAAGGGCTTGTTCAAAGCGCTGCAAATTATTACCCTGGTCATTGGAACCATCTACAATCCACTTCTTTTCTCCACTGGCGAGTATTTCTGTTTGTTTTTGGCGCTCGTAGGTTAAACCTCACAATAACCATCCTTTTAGACCAGGTACCCAATTTTACAGCTGAGTGGACTGAGGCAGTTACGAGCGAAGCCACTTTCCCAAGGTGAAACCACTGACTATGCGGCAATCTCTAGTCACAGGAATAACAACTGGCTCCTGATTTTACAGCCTTGGGGTGTTTTCTGAAGTCTATATACCGACAAGTACTGAACACTTACGTGGGACACAGCTACCAAACTTGTCCGGGAATTCGGAGATGAGGTCGTCGTTTATCCTGTCCTTGAGTGGACCCAGAATGATAACAGGTCTTGTGTACCTCACTGAAATAAACATTTCGTAAGTCAACAGTCAGCAGTGAGGGTTGCTCTAAGTGACTTATAATTATCTTTCAGCCATGTGACTTCTGATGTGAAGGCAAGACCAATAGATACCAAAACCGAGGTATGACACATACAGACTCAACTGGAAAAGCGCTAAGTCACAGATTACAAGTGGGAAAAAAATGATTTTTATCTTATTGTTCGCTCAGCATTCACACATAATTTTGAAACTAATAATTAAAAGACAACAGCTAGTGTCACCTTGATGTTTTTGAAGAACTTGAAATCTGTGAGCCCGTTTTACCCATGGACTCCTCATATATCTATAAGAAGCTGTGTAAACATAGTTATAAACTAAATCATCTATAAAGAGTAAATTACGATATCAACTTACGTTCCTGCTGTACAACTGCTTCATAAGAAAGAATTGGTTCGTCTCCACCTGCAAACAAAAGCAACACTGATCACCAATCATTTCGACACACTCATTCCATGGTTCTATCTTTGTTATTAGCAAAAAGTAACATATCATGTAACACTATTTTGCTGGTTTTTCAAAATAAAAGAAAACGTTTGTATTTTAAGATGATGACTAACTGATCAATGAGAATTAGCACTGTTTATTACCGTGACAATAATGAAGCTAAGAAATATGATATATGAAGATGAGATCCAACACCTTATTAGTAAAACTCATAAAAATAACTGTCAAGACTTTTATTAGAGAAAGGCCAAATATATATATATACTTTCACACCAGGCAAAAAGCTGGTAATGGTATTCGGTCTAGGAAGAGTTATGGTTCTTGAAGATAATCTCAATGATCAAAGACAAACTGCTCGCACTGTCTCCTCTGCGCTTGTCAAACTGCGCTCCAATACACCACTGCCACCGGGTGGGTTTTTGGAACAATTTGTTCCCTACGCCAGATTTATAAAAACAAAAACACAATTTCTTAAGGGCTCAGTGTAATGTTTTTGTTAGTGAAGTCGTACAATTTGAAGAGTTTCGTCACATACGTAAATGCTTGTGTAAGTAAATGAATCTTAATATTCAATGGAACTATATTTTATACGAGTGTATTTATAAGAGGTTGTTTGGTCTCTAGGTAAACATAAGCACTAGGAAAAGTCAAGGTCGATGCAAAGGGCAGGTCGATGGGGTGAGATCACATAAAGTACCTAGCCGATGGCAGTGGTGTTTGCTAGCTAAACCACTGTGAGGAGTTTGGATCAGAGATGCTACTGTCCGGAAGACATATGCAATAGAAGTGTATCTTATTGACTAGACATTCATTGTACACAACAAAATGATTACATTAAAGAACAGTTATTTTTTTCATGCATTAATGACAAGAGTCATACATTTCTGTCACTCCAAACCAATGATAGATCATGAAAGTATTGAATTTGGTTTCAAAGATTTGAAGCTAGTCTGGCATTGAGCATGAGCAGTTTAAATTCATGACAGCAATGAAGCAGGAATTTTACAAGCATGTCAGGAGCTTTAATCTTTATTTCTTTTTCAAAAGAAGAGCAGAGTTATGAAATTGCATGCCAAACGGAGGTTATATACAAACAATACTAGCAACGTTTTATATGGTGGATTAGAGTTAGCCACCTTGAGTGAAGGTTGCTGAAGCTTTACTTACGAAAACTAGTGTCATTTTCACTTGCTACACTTCCTGTGGGGGCAAAATAGACATGCTATGTAGGTCACCACACACAAAAAAACAATCACAGCTTTTAAAAGGGGTTTTCTCAAAACATTTAAGTAGTAGTTCAACAAATATGGTATCAAGTACCGGTATGCATAAAATGAACTATGGCAGATACCAGGAGTAGAAAAGACAGTAGATAGAGAATTAAGAGTAGCACATTCCCGATTCAGTCGACTTTTACGACAAGTACGGTGTTACTTAGTCTGACTCCACAACTTTTGAGAAAACCTCTAAATAATGATCAAAAGATAATGATTAAGTATGTTAACCATTAGGAAGATGAAGATGCTGTCCAAGCATGTAATAAACCAGGTAAACTATCACACACAATGAATGATAAAAGCAAACATGCAGAATTAAAATGACTGTTTCATCAGTAAAAATGTATCATAAAATTTAGGATAGCAAGTAACTAAACCAGGACATTTTAACAGCTGGGCATGATGATTTTGTTTAGAAAATAAAATAAAATTTTTTATAGGATAATCATTTTTGCCAAACTAACGGCACAACATCCTCATTCCGCAAGATGTGTCGGCGATTTTTATGTAGTGTTGCTCTCTGCAATCTTTCAGCCACAGCGGTGTTTCCCAAATTTTTGGCCATCAAATAAATATGCCTCATGAACTTCGTATCCCTGGTGAGGTATTTGCAGAGGACTCACAACTCACATAATGATTATTAGAAAGAGAAGATATATTTGTTGCCTTTTACAACAAGCATAGAATGCAGAGGCCCTTTTTCCTGGTGATCCTCTTCGACTGGGGGAACATATGGGCCATATAAATATTAATTTCAAAACACTGAATCACACTTTCTAACAACCATTACAAGGAATATCAGATTGAACCACACACGGTTTACACACGCATGCAGCATAATTCCATCACCATTACCACAAAAATCTTAACATGTTGTAACAGCATGCTGTAGACAAATGAACTGTTGAAAAGTAAATGCTTGTGACATCATGAGGATGCATGTGGCTCCAAGAATTCCATTTAATTACTGATAACAACACATAGCTTTCTCAATCCTAGCACATTAAAACAGATACATCCAGGTTTATTTCCAAATAATTCTTTTTTTATTTTTGCATTCTTTTGTAAGTTACTTTTAAAAATTGATGTGGCTTTTAATGATATACTTATCATTTTGGAACTCTTGTCTCCAAACTGAACCCTGCACAGGATTCAAACCCTGTCGGAGGTAACAAATTACTAAGTCAACTATCCACTGTACTACTGTAGGTACATGAGTACAGTAAAACTTCCAAAAACGCGAACTTCTAAAATTAAAACAATGTGGATTGTTATGTTCAGCAGTTTCCAAAATGTTTAATGTTTCATTTACTTTTTGGTGGCAATTTCCAAAATTTTGAATTCAAACTTTATCAAAGATCACCAATTTCCAAAAAAAATCAAAATTTTAGAAGTTTGACCGTAAGTTATACATACTTCAGTATTTCTAGACCCTGAAAAGGCCTAACAGAGGGCTCAAAGGGGGTCTTTAAATATGCTGACTTTTAACCCTTAGACTTCAGTATTTCACAGCCTGTTTTCTACGACTATATATAGCAACAAACCTCCAAGCCCCAACCACACAAATTTGCAGACATTTAATAAATCTATAATTAGAGGACAGTGATGAAAACTTGAGGAGACTTTCAAAACCATAAATGGTATGTAAGAAAAACTGTGTGGAGAAGTGCAAAAATACTTGTTAATGCTGGTAGGAATCTTGATAAAATTTCCTCACCAAACAGCAATACGTGAGATGAGAGAACACCAAATTTATAAGTGAACACAATCCTGTCAGAAATGTTTCTTGAATTGAATGAAAATAATAGTGATACAAATATCTGTGTGTTCTTAACATCACAGTGATTTTCCTCTTCTTTTTTAAAACTTTCATTGAAATAGAAGACAAATTTTTCCAGGGTGGATATAAAGGATTTACAGGCTATATAGGAGGCTTGTGTAGTACACACAGGAAAGCGTTGTGCTACATCAGACAGACTTCCTAAACCATGATACCAAACTATATACGTAGTCAGCAAACTATCCCAAAACACTGACAAGACACAAATCTCGAAACATTCAGAAGCTGAAGCTGGACTAATTAAAAAATTCCAGGCAATGACGAACAACCAAACCAGTTTTACCTTCTGTGGGTGCAAAAGACAGGGAAACATACAGTTAGTGTATCAAACAGAGACTCCACACACAACTCAGCAAAGTACAGGATACAAAAAATATGAGAAGTTCAGTATTTAAAGTTATGTATTATACATTAGACTACATTACAGATGTTTTGTTAATTGTTATTTTTTAACAGAATTGTTGAGTTTCTACTAAATACAAACTATATCCAGTTTCAAAGCTAAGCAATTTGATGTCTGCATTTTAAAGTTGGATACGTGGTCAAACTCATTGTTTTCCTTTCAAACAACGACCTTCGGAAGGATAAATATACATGAAATTATGAACATACGACAAATAATGGACAAAAGATATAGCACGGTTGTCGGTAGTCTGTCGCCCAGACCCTAAAGCATACAAAGATAATGGAGCCTGCCCAAGTAATGATATATAGCAAGTCTAGGATTTCTCAGCTTTAGGAAATTACAAATAGCCCTGGTCTCCTTTTTGGTTTTAGTATTTAAATATTTTGTAGATTAATATTTCTAGGACTAAATGTTAGTCTAGGTTGTCGGTTGAATAATCTTTTGAAAAGCCATCTCTGAATATTTCACCCCGGGGTGAAATATGCCTTTGAATTTTCCTGCTAAAGTTTCCTAAACCTTCGTGAACGTAGCACGTGACCACAAGCGTTATTTAATTAGGCAAACACTTTTATAATGTCCGATTGATAGTTTATGTTATTGATTTCACAGAGAACGCACCGACCATATGTTGGCCTTAGGTACATGTATCCAACTTTAAGCAATGGCGTTTTGTTACCATCTTTTTGTAAATTAAGAGCATGACAGCAGTTTGGATGTAAATAAAGAGACATGCTGCTGTGGTCGACATTTTTAAAGAGAAAAGGTGTGACTAGTAGGTAAGAAATGCGAAGTCAATGGACAGAAATTCATGCATTTCATTACAAACAGTAGATTAACAGTATGTTGAGGACTTATCTACTGATTTCAGATACAATACAATTTAATCTGTAGCACTTCTCAAAAAGAATTTGCAATGAACAGTTTAATGTGAAACATGTTTGTGCGATATTTGAAAAGAACCTTGTCGCTGAACTTTCTATAAATGCTGAAAATTGCAACTGTAATCGGAAAGTCATGGCCGTTCGTGCTTCTTCTACCTCCTGTGGGACACTTGGACCAAATTCACACTGAACTCATTTTAAAATATGCATGACCTTATGTGACCTATCGATAGCCAATGAACATTATTCTAATTGAGTTCAGAGTTATGGCATAAAACAGTAATGGCTACACCCATGAAAACATGTTAGCTGTGTTGTTTTCCAATATGCATTCACAGATCTTGTGCTCTTTGTTTTAATTATCTTTGAGGCAGTACATATATGCATTTAAATGTATACAGTAACACTTCCAAAATTTCAAACTTCTAAAACTTTGAAAAATGTTTATTGTTACCTTCAGCAGGTTCCATAATTTTTGAATTTTTCACTTACATTTTGGTGGCAATTTCCCAAATTTTGAATTCTAACTTTATCAAAGATCACTAAGTTCCACAAATTTGAGCACATCAAGAAGAATTTTTTTTTGTATTCAAAATTTTAGAAGTATTACCATATCTTGCACACCGCCCAACTGCTGAGTGTCCACAATTTTCATTGTATGATTGTCACTTTAAACTTTTGTAATGAGATCAATCAATACCCAGTGTGAACATGCCTAGCAAAATTTCAGTCCGAGTGTCCCAAGAGAGGTGAGAGAAGCTTGATCGACCATGGTGTCTTCCAACTATGCATGATGTCATAAAGCTGTAATTGCTGACTAAACTGATTATCACAGATGTACTAGTGTCTACCCTACAGAGAACTATCTACAGTCACAGTGAAACACTCACACATTCACGCACATCTAACAAATTAACATGAACAAGAAAATAACTTATTTCAATATCACTGAACATCCGTCACAGCCACGATCATCTAGAACAAAAGTTTCTAAAGTCACAATCACGGACAAGTCACTTTGTTAAAAAAATATGGTTCACATACGTCACCAAGTTTTGTCTGCTATGCCCAATGACAGATAGAACACACATCACCAAAACAATAGCCCAAGTTAGTGACAGAAAACCAAAACTGTTAGTTTCAACAGAGAAGCAGGTGCTTTCCGAGTTAGTTTGAAGAAAATAGAATCTAAAATAGGCTTCTGCAACAGATCCCTAAACTTTGTTTACAAGTGTGAGTCTCATTTGGTAACAAGCCAAAAGCTCTCTAGAGACTTTTGACCCTCTCATTCCACGAGGCCACGACTTAACAACGGAAGTAAAAGAGAATTCCATTTATTACCCTATAATAAAACCCAAGTGAGTGAGTGATTTGAGGTTTTATGTGGTTTTCGCCAATCTTTCAGTCACATCACCATGGTCTCACCATTGTCACATTGGTGTCAAAGCTCCTGTCTATCGAGCCCAGAGGTGCCCGGGTAGGACTCGAACCACAACCCTCAAGGCTGGCAGATTGCTGGACCGACACACTAACCACTGCGCTGTACCGCATCCCCAACATACAAAGTAAAAGAGATTGTGTGCGTGTAATTGAGAACACATCACATCAGATGATTGATTGTAAAAATCAGTGTTATATGTAATTAATATTGATGAAATAATAAAAACAAGCAGAAGCCCGGGCCGTTCTGGTCAGTGTGTTCACAGCTTGGTAAACTACTCACTGTATTCAATGTGCAAGAAGTTTTGTTTACATGAGCAAGTCAGTTCCACAACCAGTGACAGCAACATACACCTCACCAAGACATGTTATATCTGTTGACATTGGATGAATCACACAAACAAGATGAAAGTTTTTATAGGACATGGACAAACTTCCAAAAATTTAAAATTGATATTAAACTTGTTTTCCGATTTTCTGTCAAATTTCACTTCCTAATGAATTTCTCACACTAACATTCAAATAGAGTCTCTCCCAGGGCCCTGTTTCACAAAGCGATCTTAGCGCCGAGTTGATCGTAAACTCTTAAGATCAACTTAGTAAACCAGGTTTTAACCATCATTCCAGTTGACAAAACAACTTAAACTTAAAGCTGTACAACGTGTCCTAAAATCACTCCGAGATTGTGTTGAGAAATGTGAACAAATGTTTGTGATGCTGGTTTCAAAATTAACTGAGCAGCTAAGATTGATCTTAACTAAGATCCCTTTGTGAAACAAGCCCCTGGCCCTGATAAGGGAAATAACTCTACAAAATAAATTGTCAAAAAGTAAATGACAGTTTTCGTGCACTTGTAAGGCTGATTCCGATTTACTTGGTTCACACACGATTCAGCTTATTTGGTAAATACCAGACAGGAATTGAGGACTGTCTCCAGTCTTGACTGTGATGACAGAAGTGCCTATAGCCAGAATTTGTACAATGTCGTGAAAATTGTCAGGACTTCCCAGAACTGTTTTTCAGTACCTTTTTATGTCTGCATTGTCAATTTCCCTATACAACAGTAAAGATTTTAAACTTCAAGGCATTCCCTCAATTTCCAGGCCTTACTCAGGACATTTCTCTGCATTTTCAATTTGCAGGACTTTGTAAGAGCCCTGTTCAGGAGATTTGGCCCAGCAAGTGAGTGAGACGGTGTTTAATACCCCAGTAGGACTAAAGCCACTACAATTTGTCCAGCAAGTAGTGATCAGTTCACACAAGTGCAGCTTTTCAAGGGTTAAACATATAAATCAATATTGCTCAGAATTCTCTCAAATATCTGGTTGTAATAGACCAGTCCAGAGCAAGACGAGTGATTAGGTGGCAGAGCTGAGCTTCCTATCCTGAACTGGGAACATGTGACTCAAACATCTCGGATTCTCTGCAATGGATCTTCTGTTTACACAAGATGGACTGGGAACATGTGTGACTCAAACATCTCGGGTTCTCTGCTTTGGATCTTCTGTTTACACAAGATAAAACAAGTATTATATACACAGACCGCATAAAAAAACACTGATAGTGAATAACCTGCTTATTCATCCATTTCCAAATTTGGATGTTCCTCGTCTAGTCCCAAGGCATGAAAAGGGTTCAATCTCAGCAGCCTGCAATAATTAGACTGGAGAAAATTCTGCTCTCATTTTCTATACCCTGAGAACCATACTCAGTTCTTCCCAGCTGTAATGAATACGACACCAGTGAGGCTCTCTATTAGCTGTACACCTTCGGACATTTGTCGACGCCGAAAAACCTGAATAACGATATTAACAGCGAAGATTTGCAGATCCCGGCGTTGTGACAATGGGGAGGGTCAGTGAGGCAGCTGCTGGATCGTCAGTTGTAAGTTTCTGTTCTCTTGGGAAAGACGAGCAATTTCTGTGCCCAGAGTGTCCAAACTTTCCTGCAACACATAAAATAAGTTTTTAATTAAGTGAGGGATTTGGGACTTACTGTGCCTTTCAACAATCTTTCAGTCAGATCACAGTGGCATCTTAAGCAGGGCTCCATCATGGGACTGCAAGAGAAGTACTCTTGTGGTATTTGTGTGAATGAGTGAAATAGATTTTTACATTGCAGGGGGCAATATTTCAGCCATAGTGCAATGTGATGTGCAAGAGGCACATCAGGAAGAGAGACAACACAGGATCGATAGTAAGAAAGAAAATGTAAAAGATTCTCATTTTAGACGGCTCTTACGGCAAGCATGAGGATGCTGGGGTCCTATTCTTTCTGGTGTTAGAGTGACACCCCCCGGAAACCCCGAGGGGTGCAACGAAAACAAACTTGTTTCGTATTCGTATCTTTGCAAAACCTAACTATGAGTGAGTAAGCGAAATTGATTATAACATTGCGGTGGGCAATATTTCAGCCATAGCACAATGTGAGTGCAAGAGGCACATCAGGAAAAGGGACAACACAGGATCCATAGTAAGAAAGTGAAAGCAAAATATCCCCATTTTAGTCGCCTTGTATGACAAGAATTAGGTTACTGAGGTCCTATTCTATCTAAGTGACACCACGTCACTCCCCGGAAGCCCCACAGGGTGACTACTATTATAAACTCACACTCTTGACTGCGAATACTTGAGGACAGCTGCTGCCACTTGTTTCGGTAATAGTCTTCTGTTCTGTTGGCCCCACTGTCAGTCGATGCTGCTCCCGCACTGGCCATGTCAATCTGCCGGGTACCCCTTCTATTGGCATCTATAAACATCGTGTTGTTGACACCAAACTGAATTCCAGGGGGAAGAGTCAAAGGGTCAATTCTGCCGCCGAGGCTTCCGTCGGGATCTAAACAAAAACAAAGTCAGTAATTTAGGATTTTACATGGTTTTCCACAATCTTTCAGCCATATCGCTATAGTGTCCCTACCATACGTCTGTATCAAGGGTCAATGGCCCGACTGAAAGAGAGATACCCGGGGCGGGATTTGTAACCAAAACCGGCAAGTCTGGCAGATTACTGTGCTAAAGCGCTCAGTTGCAAATTAAAATAAGAGGTTATTAATCTACAGTTAACATACCTCAAATTGAAAAAAATAGCACCTTTATCTCATAATTGTTCCAATGATTTGGCTAATAACAATATCATGTGTATAGGGCAGGGACTGGCAACATTTTTGCCTCTGCTGGCCGGAGCACGTATTAATGAGTGGTCGTTGGACCGTATAAGTGGCCGGAGCACGTATTAATGAGTGGACGGTGGACCGTATTAGTGGCCGGAGCGTGTATTAATGAGTGGAGGGTGGACCGTATTAGTGGCCGGAGCGTGTATTAA
>JAUELE010231540.1:0-12038 GCA_031471655.1 Diodora aspera | reverse complement strand
GTCTGTTTTTGAAATTTTAACTGAAATAGAGGACATCTAGGAGGCCCATATATATTATATGGTCCACATCATTTTCAGTAATTCATAATAGGTACCCATTCTCGAAATCCAGGATATAATGACACTGCCAACGGCCATATACCCTGGAATCGCTCCTATTCACGATAATCGTCTTGAGGCGGGCGTTTTGACCAATCAGTGAAGCTTCCATAGCAAAAACTTGCGTCCAATCATGTAGCGGTTCTCTTCTAACACTCATCTATATTTAGCAGATTTGTTTGTCGCCGATATAGCCTCCATAATGGGGGCAAAAGGCGACGTAAAATAAGCCGACTTTTAACTTATTTAGCAGATTTGGACTTTCCATATACACAAAACGACCATGGTGAATAGGAGTACATCCAGGGTAAATGACCATTGGCTGGGTCATTATACCCTGGATTTTGAGGATGAATAGATACCAAGCTTTGCTATACTTATAATACATGTACCTTCAAGGTGAAACAAAGAAACAGTCAGAATTCAAACATGGCCGGCAGTTTTGCAGGTGAATGCTGTAACTGCTGATTCTCCAGTACAATGCTTTTGATATAATCTCCAATTCACCTGAACTAATCAGGACATCTCGTCTGTTTCTTTCTGGCTCAAGCTGTAATAGGGGGTGCGAGATGGCGCAGTGGTTAGTGCATCGGCCCAGCAATCTGCCAGCCTTGAGGGTTGTGGTTTGAGCCCCGCCTGGATAGACAAGAGCCCAGAGACTGACATGATGTGGCTGAAAGATTGCCGAAAACCATGTAAAACCCCAAATCACTCATCCACTCAAGCTCTGACGGACAAGGTGAGCATGACCCCAAAAGGCTGGCAGGTTTCCACCGAGATGCAAATTCAAACCACAGATTTGCACCATGCAACTAAAATGCATCAAGTCATTCTGACAGACCTTCCTTGCGTCAACATAAAACTAACTCATATGTTCATATACATTTGTAAGTTTAATATATATACAAAATGTTAGTATGTTCAAATATAGCATAAATCCACCAAGAATACCAAAGGTACACTGCATGGATAATAGACGGCTGCATGTATATTTATATATATTGCAAAACATACTTCAGTAACAAAGAAAGAAAAAAGACGTACGCAGTCAAACGACCTACAAAATCTGCTGACTAGACACTTTACATTGACTTATAAAAAGCGTCGAATAATGAGGTGATTGTTGGGTCACAACACTTAAGTTGGAGCGGATGCTACTTCAAACAGATAAATTCCTACTAGATTTACCACACTTCCCAGATCAAAAAACAACTCTGGTATAAGTACATAAAACGTTGAAAAAAAAAAAGTTATATGGAGACGGTTCAAGAAATACTGATAAAGTGCACAACATTTTGTCATGGGATTTCTTTACACTGAAATCCTCAAAAAAGGTTTAAATAGAAACTCGCAGTTTAATGCTTCATGTTTTAAATTGAGAAATAAATGAGAAAAATATGCAGTAATGAAAAATGACTGAAGAAAAGAGGAACAAAAGTACTGTTTCAATACTCGTTAAAAGTCAGCTTATTTAACGTCGCTTTTTGCCTCCCGAAGGGTGGCCACATCGGCGACAAACCATTGATTTTGAAAAAGAAAATAAGTGCTGTGATTGGCTCAAGCTGTCTGATTTTTAACCAATGAAAACCTAAAGACAAAGAGCTAAACAACAAGGATATACAACTGTCCATACATGCAAAAACTGAACTAACACCATGCATAACAGCAGTGGTGGATCTAGAGGGGGGTCCAGGGGGTTTGGTTCCCCCCTGAAAATCAAAAACGGAAATTTGTATAGTACAGAGTCCTCAAACCCCAGATGGGACTGCAATGTTGCATGTTGGACACCCCCCCACCCTCTTTCAAGTTAGACCCCTCCCTTTCCAAAATCCTGGATCCGCCCCTGCAACAGGAACCAACATTTGTGGCAGGGGAAAGCCTTATTGTTAGACAATTACTTTTAGAATATTTACTTGTCATCTGATACATTTTACAGTATTCTGTACATGGCAAGGGATGAAAAAGTCCCCTGCATAACCTGTTAACTATAATATTACGGTCTTTTCAAATCATACATCTAACTATTAATCGAAACACTAAGAAAACGTCCAGCAAAGGTTCTGACAAAATGCATCTGTGCATGCAATGGGAATTTATTACTTCTAAATCCACAGACATATTTATCACTCACTAACAAGCTGATTCAACTAATTTGTTTTATTCTGTCAAAGATAATGCTGAAGAAAACTTAAGGTCACACTTGATATGAAGAAAAGGGTAACACACAACCTACAGAAGTAAATTCCCAGATGATGACTGAAGATGGCTAGAACAACAGAAAAGAAACTCAAGATAGTGAGAAAACCAATGGAAAAACATATCCACTAAATGCTAACAATAGTTTGAGAATAGAGAATTACACAAACTTCGAGATTCTTTCAGTATGTCATTATAGTTGAATTCTGGATCAGATTCCATTTTCAGAAAGGTTAAATGGACCAGACAAAACAAAATGCACAGGGCAGTGACAAAAATGAGAAAAAGATGGCTTATCGACTAATAACACCATTAATAATAATCCCTTAAATAAATTTCAGCAGCCCCCCCTCCAAAGTCTTTAAAAAAACAAAAAAACATAATTAATATCCCCACTTCAAACAAATTAATGATTGAACAAAAAAAAGAAAAGAAAAAACCCAACCAACAAGCCCCTGCAAAACAAACCAACCCCGATATTAAAAAGAAGTTGTTTGATAGCCTAACTGGGGTAAAGCTGCTAGCATCAGAAGAATAATTTTACCCATCACCAGCAGGGATAACAACACGTGACTTTATTAAGTACATAACCAGAAGAAATATCTATCACAGATTATGGGTCATAAAATATACAAAACATGTACAAAACTACTCTTAATTCTAAAATAGACTTCATTGTTTTGACACTGACTGCTGTACAAGTAACAAAATATATGTTTGACTCGGTGTGGCACAAAATATCAATCACAGAGTTTGCTTTCAGCAAATTCTCATTATTTCTATGAAACCGTTTATAAAGAGAGAGCCTGCCCAGAAAAATAATGGTACGCTTTGGTAGTGTTAGTATAAAAATAAGATTCACACTTACAACTTTGGAAGGATGTAACAAAACTGGACACTTGTAAAGTAAAATAGTGACTGTCATCGATGTCAGATGCATCACTGGTAGGATGCCAAGGCGATTAAAATGAGCAGGATCAAAATCTATGACTGCCAAGAATAATTGATAACTGAACTCTTACAAACTAACTTTACACTGCAAAAATGATAGCATTGTTTACAACCACCCAGAGATTTCCTCTCCAGGGTAAAACTGAACCCTTATCAATACTAGCATTTTCTCTCTATTTTTGAACAATTATACGATGCATCACTGGTAGGATTCCAAGGCGATTAAAATGAGCAGGACCAGAATCTATGACTGCCAAGGATAATCGATAACTGAACTCTTACAAACTAACTAACTTTACACTGCAAAAATGATAGAAAGCCAAACACTTTAACAGCCGCATTGTTTACAACCACCCAGAGATTTCCTCTTCAGGGTAAAACTGAAGCCTTATCAATACTAGTAGTTTCTCTCTATTTTTGAACAATTATACGAACTTGAAACACAAAATACATCAGTTGAAAACGTCTTCAACACTAAGGCATGTTTTGGCAACAGTGTTTTAACTACTTCTGGTTCTCAAAAGACCTTCAAATTAAAACAGGATTAAGCCGCCAGGAAGGGAAAACAAGTGTCACATATGTTTTTAACCCTAAAGTAAGATGACATTTCGACAACATCCATGCCCTACGTGTTCAGTTCCTACAGATTTTGACACAAAAGCAACTCATTCCCAAAACTCATGATCCCAAAATGTTCTTTTCAACGACTACCTTAATTTAAATTTACGAGCCTATACTCAAAATTATGCATACATGTCCTTACAAACAATTATTCTCTGTACTAATCTGCCATAAAAAAAATCTTTTTCAAAATAAAAACTGTATCTCCTCCTCGATTAATGGCAACTCTTGCCACTAACATAAGGCACAAAATCTCAACGTCAATAATATCAGCTTCACAGCATATTTGTGACTACAACAAATGATGATTGTACATTGTCTATTACTGCCTTTGTTTCCAGTACAGATATAAAACATGAAAAGTTCAATATCAACATGGCAACAGTAATCTCGGACAGAGGTTCCTTTGGCATATACATGTACATTACTCAGCTTGGCACTGAAATTTGGGGAGTAGAAACCAGGGAGCATATTCTCGTAACATTCACAACTGAGAAATTGGTAAATCTTTGTGATGATCGTTCTGTGAGCAGCACTTGCAAAGTTTATCAAGATTTGCAAATTTTCTTAGCACTACCCAATTTTTGAGAAAGGGGGCCCTTAATGACAGGAGAACTGATATTTTGATTAGAAGCAATGCTTTCTCTGTCAGTTCACTGCAATTGTTTCCGGTGATAAATGGCCCGCAATTCTGAAATCCAACTCCCCAAATGTCAACTAACACAAGAAAATAAATCAGTTACAATTTAAATATCACATTGGGTATTTATTACAAATCATATACATAGCACTAACGTGATTGACCTCATGATTGGCTTGGGATCCTCTGAAAACAACAACACCCTACCCTAGAGTCAGCGCCAGGGCATCAGTCTAGAGACAGCTGGGGGAGAGGCTTCAGGTGGACGAAGTTTGTACCGGGCATTGTTTCTGGCACTCTTTTAGCAACATCACTGATGGCAGTGTCATCAATGTCAGTGTTCCACAGGGCGTCCAAGAAAAGTTTTTCAAAGCAGAACACAATTGCTTTTGGGACTTTTGTTCAGACTAACTTAAATTGAAAGATGCTGTGTGTTGGGGGGGGGGGGAGGTGGTCAGAAATACACCGACCCCTTCATGGTGATTAATCCTCCGGTTGAGATAATGACCCCATAATCACCAAACCTAAGGAATTATGGCTAAATAGCCCTACTTGAGGATCGAGTGATTCTGTCTTGTACATGAAAATCTTTCAGTTCTATCACCATGGCCCTTAACTTAAAAAAAGGAAATTGAAAACTTGTACATTTGCCTGAACAAAAAATTTGAAATAGATGGACATTTTGTGTTTAAAGAGAGTTTCAGCATCTTTCAGGCACAGCCTTACAATGTCCCCTGAAACCAAAATGAAACAATTTCATTCCCAACCACAAGATGGGACTTAAACTCATGATCACGTTTGACACTTTGACGCTACTGCACTAGCCCAACCTGTGCGGACACCGATGTCCACAGAACTGACAATGGCGTACTATTAAAAGCCTCTCCATTGTCCACTAGACTGACCCTGGCAAACCTGACTGGTTGTATACATCTCTAGTCAACACTAGCACACAACTACCATCAAATATCAAGTATCCAGGTAGAAACTGGGCGAGTCTGTCCACCTCTGGCACATGAGGGTGTCTTCGATTGCACAATAAATATCATGTAGCTATTAATATCCATTACATGGTTATATTTAGAGGAATATATATATATACAATAAAAGTACAATACAAATTGGCTTACGATTCTATACAAGCTGGTCAAACCCACCAAGTCAAGATTTGGCAGTTACAGAAAAAATATTACATATAAGTCCTTGCCTAGATTACTGAATCTCAAGGAGTATTCATGATCAGTACTGACCTCAGCCATGAATAAAAAGCATTTAAGAATTTTGGGCAGCATTGTGTCACTCATAGTTTATCCTCAGGAATTTGTTCAAAGTGTAATTCGGTTGAACTGACATAACATGAAAATGTTTATCATTGAACAAGATATATCTAGAGATTTGCAGGTTAAAGAGGTCACACAAATCTTGGTGTCCTATCTTGACTTATTCGGCTGCAGGAGGAGGTGTTGGAGGTGGCAGACGTGTCTGCTCCTGTTCCAGCACCAGCCTGACAACGCTCATGTGTACGTCTGCTCACGCTTGCTGATCCCGTGCTTCCACTGTTCTTCCTTTCAACAGGCTTGTGGGACGAGCGGCTACCATCTCCTGACATCAGTCTCTGACGAGACTGCAGCGAGCCAGCACTGGTCGTCGTTGTCATCGGTCTACTTGCTGTAGATGTCGAAAGATCTAAACTGCGTCTGTTGGCAGCAGATGACCTTGCAAGGGAGCTACTGGTGGCAGCTCTGGAGGAGAGAGAGCTGGTAGTGGCAGAGGATCGCCGTGGCACTGCTACAGACGTTGCAGGAGTTCCTGATGTTGCACGAGAGAGACATACTCGGGATGATGCTGGCACAGTAGTGACTGATGTTCTGACTGGGTAGCTTGATCCTGAAGAAGTTTTCCTAGGAGAAGGGGACTTCCTGTACTCTGGTCTTGACGGTAGACTGGGCAAACTGTGTCCAGCAGATTTTGATGAACTAACGTAAGATCCTGACCCAGTGCGAGTAACCCTGATAGGTTTGGGAGGCGAGCTCGTTCCAGAAGGTTTAGGAACAGCTGCAGACCTGTCAGTCTTTGGACGTTTCAGTGGAGCTCGAACTTGGATCTCCTCTGTGTGAGCATCATCAGAGTCTCCCACTTCAGAAATGACGACCTTGATAGGACTAGGAGGCAAGAGAGCATACTGTTCACTGATGGAGGTCACGGCATCTACCGGCGCTATCTCCCCTGAAGCTATGGTTGTGAGTGTGGGTTTCTGACTCGGCTCCGCCTGCGACTTGGTGACTGTTGGACTAGCTGAAAGTATGGCTGTTGTGGCAGGAGGCGGCGGTGGCGTGGGCGAGGTCTGAACGGGCGGAGGGCTTGGACTAGAGGTGGGTATGGAAGTAATGCTGTAGTCGTCCTTGGGACTCACTATCACTACTGCTGGCACTGAAACAGACAGTTGAATTACATTCAATAACAGTACACTAATATTTAAAATTAACTTTTGCTCAAGAAACATTTTATAATCTATCAACAAAATATAAACATTACTTGCGGACTTACTTAAACTACAGTATCGTAACAAACTGTAATAAAATATTAATCAGAGATCACTGACCTATAAAAATTATGTTTTTGAAAACATTACAAAGTGGAACAAAAAGACAGAAACTAACAACAAATACATAAAAGCAGATATCGACTCCTAGACGAAGACAGACTATAGTTTGACATCAGAATCAGAAATAATGACTATACAAATATCACAGCATGCTTAAAATATGAATTTTAGAACAACACCTCAAAAGCCACTTAGAAAAGATATCCATGCTTCTAGAAACATTTGTCACAGATGATGGATATTAGACATTCTGTTTTACATAATCTACGTAACATGCTGATTTCATTCATACTGCTACACACGACTTTCCATCGAAAGACAGCTAATGCATAGACCACTGCTGAAGGATTACTAATCTAACTACGACCAAATCCCAAGACTATCTCAAACCACCTCATGCCATGTGTGTATCTACACTCATCCGTATATGTGTTACTTAATTTTGTGTTCCACAGCAGCCACTAAAGGCGGCTAAATCTGAAATATGAAAGCTGTTAACGACATGCACATGCATCACTGATGAAGAAAGCAACCCGCACAAGACATCTGGATACAAATGATGCACAGTAAGTATCATCCAGCACACTTCATGAAACTCAAAACATCATCTCCACTCGGGTTAATAAGTGAGACATGCAGCCACAGCATGACGTGAGCTACAGGAGGAAAGACAAGTCCCGTAATCAACCATAAAGTCAAGTTCCTCATGTTTTCTTCATGCATGAATGAATTTGGGGCTGTATGTTTGGCAGTTAATGCCTTCAGAGAGCATCATTAGTTTACTGGTTATTAGGTTGAGATGACATAAGTATATCATATACAGGTGACTAATGTCAGCAATTAGCCTTGTGAACTCGATAATAAACAGGTGCTCAATGAAATATAGCTAGCACTCAAAGTGTCAAGTTGTGACCACCAAATATAAGCTCTGCACTAAGATTGCCATTCCATGGATAACACTACACACTATTTCAGGATTGTTATTCTGAATGAATCACCTATACAGAAGTTGAAACAGACATAAACCTGATACAATGATTTAAATACACAATCTTTTATTTGGTTTAAAGTCTTAATTGAAAAGATTATTTTGAGATTTAACTCATAATGTCATGTGTTAGCTATCTCAGTTTCCAATCTTTGCTCAGAGGCAATACCTGATATTCAAACCAGGCCACAAGAACTTGATGAGATGATGTGTATGATTATATGACCAATAGAGAGCAAAACACCTGCATTTTGTGATTAGGCTGACATCACCATCACCAATCTAAAGATTGCTACAGTATTTCTATCATCTACGGTATATCTGCTTTACTGGATGATGTTTTCATGATACTTTTTTCTTCAGTGTGTTACTCTTGCATTAACTTTGTGGTGATGCCCTGATTAAATTTGAAAATGTTGAACAAAGTTATCCAAGATCTTAACTTAATTGATGTAAGAGCCTCATAATGTGAACTTCATATGCGTAATAATGCTCTCACGACATATTTCTGCAAGTTGCCAATCAAATGTCGACAAGATACACATGGTTCGCAAGAAAAATACGACTCTTGTTGGAGATTTTAGGGGGCTCAAGCTTCAACTATACACAGAACAAATGATAACACTGCTTTTTGAAATTGCGTACAGTTAGTTTTTTGGTCTAAATTTATCATGATTTAAAACTTATGAACAAACGGGACTATCACCTCCGTGTGTGCACACCTTGTCAGGTGTAAAAATAATCCGTCATTTCTGACACCAGATACACACTACTATCACTAAATGATTCTACAACAATGTCCACCTTAATCAAGAAAGTTAACCTCTCCCACTGTCCGTACTCCATGCCACCTATTCAAAACATCACAGCACACCTGCAGAGACACCTGAAGTAAACGATATCAAGCTGAGGTGCAAATCAGTGAAAAATGCTGACGAAAAGCAATTGATTAAAATTGTTACTAATCTATCACCAATATTTCAAATCCAAATTAAAACAGTAAAATAAAATACCGGCAGGTAGAAGAATTGTTCTATTTACTTAGTCTCAAATGTTGCCTTTTGTTTTCATTCAATCTTTTCTTTTGGGGTGGAGAGAGAGAGAGGGGGGGGGGAAGAAAAAAAAGAGAAAGAGAGATAGAGAGGGGGCAAGGTAGAGAGAGATGATTTGGGACATAAAATGAAAAAGAGGAGGAATGGGGCAAGGCCCTTTGACCTAAGAAAATCATTTACATAAGGCAAGAACATTTGACCTTCAATACCCTTGACCAGATAATCTATTTAAACATGCAGGTACCCATATAACAACCATGTTAGTTATTCTAGGAAAGCAACCATTTAATTATTTCATAAAATCAGATTTCTTGATGTATTCCAAGAATTACTACAATCACCCTGAACGAAAGTAATTTTAAGTTACCAACATAATATGAATACATGTATATAAAAGCATTTGTTAGATGATGGACCGTCTTGGTACCTATCACAGATCCATCCCTTCATTAGTGGCTGAACATGATTTGCGCCTGTGTAACATGATGTAACCAACACACAGTAAACCAAGTAACCACTACAACCAGTATAAACAACTATATATAGGAAAAGCCTGGTACCAACGTATGTAGATACATAGGTGAGCGTGTTACCTCTCAGTAGGGAAAATGGGGGAACTGCAAGGCTGAAATAAAATCACACAGCTGTTGAAAGATTCATAAAGTTTAGTGAAAGGTTTGATACCACAGTCAGCAATACTTCAGCAATAATGCAAAGTTTAGCCAGAGTAATCCTGTGACATCCCAAACTACAGTGGACTCTGTCTAAACCGGCACCACGTGGGACTGGGGGAAGATGCCGGTTGAGACTGAGTGTTTGTATCTAAAGAGATTGACAATGACGACTGACCTGTCAGCGATTGACATTTGGTTGAATGACACACGATCACACATTTAAAGCACTAATTGTTATGGAGTCATTCTTGTTATCACTAATGAGTTGTGTACGGTATCCAACAATTAATCAACCACACCAACTAAGGAACTATCAAGTATAAAGAAAATCCATAGCTTTACAAAGCAGTGAATACATTCATATATCATCACATCCTCAAAATCCATGGCATAATTATACGACCCCCACAAAGGTCAGTCATATATCCTGGAATCACTACTATTCAGCAATTGTCTCGAGGTGGACGTTTTGACCAATCAGTGAAGCTTCCATAGCGAAAGCTTGTGTCCAATCATGTGGAGCGTCTTTCCTAACACTCAGCGAAGTAAAGACCTATGTGTTTAAATTTATCAAGAGTTACTTCTCGTGCAGTGAATGCGTCATTTCATTGGTTGTCTATATTTAGCATATTTGGACTTTCCATATGCGCAAAACAACTATGGTGAATAGGAGTACATCCGGGGCAAAGGGCTACTTGAAGTCACTCCCCCTAAGCCCCATGGGTTTCCTCCTTTGAAGAACTGCTTATTTAGAACAATAACAGTTGACAATGGGAATATCAGTTGTCTAACGTAAGGGTCGAGCTGTTTTAAAAATCTTATACTTTGATGAGCACACATTCAATGTGATATTTAACAGATGTTGAGTGAGTGATTTGGGGTTTTACAAAGTTTTCGGCAACCTTGCAGCCACATCACCACAGTCTTACTAACATCATGTTGGTGTTGGGGCTCCTCTATCTCTGGGCTGAACATGAGGCCCGGGCAGGACTCGAACCACAACCACCAAGGCTGGCAGTGTGCTGGGCTTAACAGATATTGAAAGCAAGGTGTATTTGAATGATTGAAGCAAAGCAGTCAAATGTCTCGCTTCTTGTCACTGGTACGATATTAACAACAGTTTCATTTAACCCAAGAGTGCTTCATTAATCACTCTCAAATATCTCTCTTCAAACCAACGATGAATCTCATAACCAAAGAAATCATAGTTTAACAATACTTTTATACTACAAACCTGCTTTGAGTTAAGGTTTCTTGGCACAGTTTTCATTATTTAAACAGGTAAGTTATTTTCAGACCTGGTGAATATCTCCATTTACAAATAATATCACAACTATGGTACATGAGGATACCTTCAAGAATGCCAAGTAGTTTGAGTTATGATCTTGTGAAGTAAAAGTTTCACAAAGCAATGAAATGAGTTCTTGTTTTATGTAGCATGGGCTATCTTTCAGCAACACAATTTACAAGAATGGTACAGTCTTCGCAAATGGTTTTTATAAAAAAAATTCAGTCCTGTATGTTGGAAGTTTGTGTGTGACTGCTAGGCAATTCCTAGGACCGAATATAGATACCTAACTTCCTTTGGTCTCCATTTGGTATCACTGTATCAGGAAGATGTGTACAAGTTGTATCAAATTTCAACAAGTATATCATGATATTTACTTGTCCCAGAGCATCGGACATTCGGGAGGACATGTTGAGATATTTTGTTGACCCAGAAGCAATCTTACCTAATGTGTTCGTCAGTCCTATGCTATTTGCAAAGTCTGACATTGGTGAAAAAAAGATGATAGAAGTTTGAGTTTGGAATGGTGTTTTACATTGCAACGGCAATATTTCAGCCATAAAGCAACGTGATGTGCAAGGTGCACATGAAAAGATAGTTCATAAAAGGGATTGATAGAAAGAAAAGTGAAAGCAAAAGATCCACATTTTAGTCACCTTGTAGAACAAGCATTGGGTTTCTGGGGCCCTATTGTAACTAAGTGACATTATGACAATAAGCAGCTGATCAAAAGAAAAGTGAAAACATCAGATCCTATATTTGGTTGCCTTCTGATAACAACAAGAGGACTTCTTTGTAAGTGACTTCCTACCACTCCCAAACAGTGTAAGCTGGGGTTTATCTTATAGCATGAAGTAGACTGCACAAGTTATCTGAAAGCAACTTGTCATAAATATTTTGTTTTTTGTTCTATTATTACTGTCG
>JAUELE010231529.1:0-12038 GCA_031471655.1 Diodora aspera | reverse complement strand
AGGAACGTGGGGGAGGGGAAAGAAGGAAGGAAGGTTGGGGAGAGGGGAGGAACATGGGGGAGGGGGAAGGAAGGTGAGAGGGGGGAAGGTAAGTGAGGGAGGGGGGAAGAAGGAAGGAAGGTGGGAGAAAGGGAGAGGGACTGTAGTTGGGTGGTGGGGACGAGGAAGGAGATGGATCTGAGGGTTGCAGGATGATAGCCTGAAGAGTTTGGGGATCCCCTGAATCTTAGGAATGAAGTTTCATCGTGGAATTTTATTGCTTGATGTGTAATTTAAAATAGGTTTGTCTATTTGTTGTTTGTCTGTTAGTTAATATTTGACCAATACCAACCAGTTACATTGAAGCTTTGCAATCCTAACTCAGTCATGAGAGCTTTTGCTTTTGGTTTCCTGCTTTTCTTAACCATTACACCCTCTGCTTTTCAGCCGATACGTTAGCAGACAAAGTTAAACATTTGAATATCAAAATGTTTTATAGTCACTGTTGCACAACGTCTTTGACTTGAAATAATAAACTCATCATTTTCTACTTTCTTTTACTACTTTCTTTCAGGTACAGAGACTTTCCCAAAGTGGACACTGCTCGTCTTCCCCTGACTCTACACAGAAAGTACCTGTGTAATTTCATGGGTACCGTTTACAAGAATTCTTCCAGGGAGATCCTCCTCAAGACTCTGGAGCACACTGACTATCTGAAGTCATGTTACTTGAACTCCAGACATGAGTATGTATATTATTATTATAGAATATCTATATAGCGCAAAAATTCCAGCCCAATGTTGCTCTAATGCGGGTTACCAATATAAAATGTTAGTCATACAAGAATGCATGCCGAAACAAGTAAGTTTTTATCTGGCGTTTGAATGATGGAAGATTAGTGGTGGCTCAGATCTGGACATGGAGCCTGTTCCATAAGTATGGACACATAAACTGGAAGCTCCTTGTGCCGTAGTTGGTATTATTCCCACACTATCGTAGGATACGGAGATCTGATGATCTCGGAGTTCTACTTGGCTCATATCGCACAATGAAAGATGATGAACTGGATTCTGTAAGTTATGTATATGGGTATCATGTTGGAGATTTTATAGTCATATTAGGTGTTGTTTTACAGCATAGAGGACGGATCTGATGCTGAAAAGCATGTTTGTTTTAGAGCTTTGTCAAAGCTCTAGTGGGGATACAATTTAGGTGCAGAAAGCAGCTTTCAAATAGACAGACCACATGACATGCATATTATTTTGAATGCATCTTTAGAGCCAGACAATCTTGGAAAGGGGGAAAGATATTTTGTCTTGTGGTGAAAAGAGTTCTGAAACAAGTTTGAGAACCGCTCACCTAGAGGTTCATCAGACATCTGACGAATGAAGTTTCAGGAGTGAGTGAGGGATTCAGGTTTTTATCTGGTTTTGGCAATCTTTCAGCCACATCACCACAGACTCACCAACATCACGTCGGTGTTGGGATCCTGTCTCTCCGGGCTGAAAGAGAGGTGTCCGGGCAGGACTCAAACCACAACCAACAAGGCTGGCAGATTGCTGGACCAAAGGGTTAACCACTGTGCTATACCGCACCCCTGAAGTTTCAAGAACAGTGATCATAGTCCAGTTGACATTGAAGACACACAGCAGACACTAGGTCTTGCTGAATGACATTCTGCAGATACATTACATATTTCGATCAAAAAGGCTGTTAATTACTGGACAATTTCAGAATTCATTGCTCAATAAAATGTAAAAATCACAGCTTTCATTTGAGATGTATGCTCAGCTCAATTATTGAAGGGTTGCTCATTAGAATAGGTATAATATGGCACTTTTGAAGCTATGGTTTTCACAGCAGTTAGGTGAAATATTCACAATAACCAATGAACGTAGCCTTCTTTTCATGCAACTGCACATTTACTCTGTTCATTTTACAAAATATACATTTATTTGTAAAACTCTGTCGCTTATATAACCATCATTATGACTTTCGAAAATTATGGGCAGGTCGTTATACACTGTCCCTGTCGGGTTCCGGGGGGTGTCGCTCTAACATCAGAAAGAATAGGAGCCCAGTATCCTCATGCTTGTCGTAAGAGCCGTCTAAAATGAGAATCTTTTGCTTTGTCTTTCTTACTATCAATCCTGTGTTGTCCCTTTTTGTGATGTGTCTCTTGCACATCACTCGTCTGCCTCACAACTGAAAGGCCGGGTTTGAATCCCGGCTGGGTTACTTTCGTTCAAATCAAAGCATTTGGTGCCCTTTGTACCAACCGTAGCGTTATGATTGAAATATTACCCCCTGCTACGTTAAATCACATTCACTCACTCACTCTTGCACATCACATTGCGCTATGGCTGAAATATTGCCCTCTGCAATGTAAAAATCCATTTCACTCACTCGTTAGACTTGACCCTTCAATAGTTGGGCTGAGTATAGGATGCTCATGCTATGATTTACATGTCAAGAAATATATTTTAAGGTTAGATTATTTTTGCAGATGGTTGCCCCAGGAGACGGAATCCAGTAGAGAAGATTACCTCAGAGCTCTGGCTCAGAGTGACCTGACCTTAAGTCCTGTTGGCATCAACACTGAATGTTATAGAATATATGAAGCTTTGTCGTACGGGTCACTTCCTGTGGTGGAGGACATTATGACCCCAGGGCATTGTGGGCCATCCAGCGCTTCCCTAATAGCACCTCTCCGTCTTCTAAAAGAGTACAACGCTCCGGTTCTGTATCTCAAAGACTGGAACATGTTGCCTGACATCTTGGAGCAAGAAGCAAAAATGCCCCATGAAGATAAAATTAAAAGAAGACAGAAACTTATACAATGGTATGATCATTTTAAATCGTTAATGAGAGAAAGATTAGTTCGAATTTTACAAGAAAGATTTTTTAGCATCAAGCGGTAACATAAATTGAAAATTATCATTATTGAATTTAAATTAAATGTATGAGACAGCAATACCAAGGTCTTTCAGTATTACGGTCTTCTTTCATAAAAGAAGATTTATAGTGTTGGTTGGATTGTCTCCCCTGAAGCTAATATTTGTTTTAAGGCTTCCATTTATGAACCAAGTAATCCCTCCATTGACATTCCAGTATACAGCAAAAACAGTGCAGTTGGAAGGATAAGTTTCATCTGGCTGTGAATCAGATCCTTTGTCTAATTCAGGGGACGGCAACCTTTTGACCTCTGCGGGTCAGATCGCATTGTACGACGTTGGGTCGTATAAATGCATATTTTTTGGAAAGAAAAAAACACAATAACAAAACATTGTTCATGTGCCAGATCAGAATAGTGCCACAGTATTTATTCCTGGGTCACTCAAAATCCTTTCGCTGCCGCATTTGGCCCGCAGGTCGTAGTTTGCCGACCTCTGGTCTAAGTCAAAACATAAACAGTAATGAAATGTAGCTATTCTTATTTTGCCCAATTTATATGTTTAAACAAACTGAAAATATTGTTTCCGCGTGTGAAGGGTTAATCTCAAAGATACTATCATTGTAAACTAGCTGCATTTTCTGAAGGTGATGGCTGGATCATAGGATTTGTCTCCATCTTGACATATCAGGGAGGATAACTCCGAGAAACTCACTCAATGAGGGGAGATAACTCTAGTCTCAACATGTTGATCAAACTGTTATTCACAATAAGGTGCTACAAATACTTTTTTGCCAAATGTTGACATGTATATATGTGTGAATGAATTTGGACTTCAGATCAAGTGTATTGTATAGATATACTCAACCTGCCATTGTTACATTTTGGACACATTTTGGTTCTTGTTGTGATGTTCATGATCGGTGTTCACTGGTGTTTAATCTGTTTATGAATTAGTTAAAGCATCCACTTCATGTTATGTCCAGGCACTATTAATGGTTCATGTTGGGCTTGAAAAGGTACAGACATTTTACGAGTGATTCATTTTCTATTTGATCATCAATTTTGTGAAAATTTGTATATAAAGCATTATTTAATCATGTTAAATTTTTCTTGTTAACAATTCTATAAATCAGAGTTTGTATATCTAAAAGTGCCCATATAATCTCTGCAAAATTAAATGAATTAATCAATCTAAGAGTATAATGTTATATTCCAGTTATTAATTATTTCCAAAATTGTCAAAATAGAAGGATTACTTATTCTTGTTGGACCACGCTTATGTTATTCTGTTATGGTTGAGTAATTTGTTACCAAGGTTCTGGTTTGAATCCAACATTAAAGACCTCTGCTGTTGGGTGAGCGGATAGTGTCGTGTGGTTTGGTAGGTAACTGTGACTCACAGCTCACAACTGAGACTTTTGTCAAGACCCTGAGTGCACAGGCAACTTAGCCTACTCTATGATACTACTCTCTCTATGCCTACTTCAAACACAGCTAGGAGAGAACTTTTATGCCTAGAGGAGCAACATCGTCCTCTGCTCTTTTTTTACATATATTGAGCAATGTTATAGCCGCAGGGTCTTGACAAATGTCTTGCTCAACTGTGAGTGAGTGGTAGTGGGTTTAATGCTGTCACTACAATATGGGCTACAAATACAGGCTGAACAAAGAGTACCCTGGATATCAATTGACCCAGGTAAGATTTGGTTTGTCAGTACCAGCCATAGCTCACAGGTTTCACTGCATCAAATCATCCAGCTCCCTACTGGTGATATGGGATTTCCTCCTGCACTCGACTGGCAGAAGTGGGCATATGGTTGAAAGATTGCTGAGTCCAACTATAAATCTAACCTGCTAGAGAAGAGTACCGAGGTCTCTTGTTCCTTGAGATGCAGCCTAGATGTGTCGATGATTGAGTTGTCCATCCGTCTGTGTGATTGAAAGTTAAGTCGGCTTCTGGTGAGGCCTGTTTCCTTTGGTCTACAGACAATCTGAACATCATATTGATGTAGCTGAAAAATTGCTAAATACACAAGTAAGTGAGAGTGATTTTGTATTTGGCATGGCTTTCAACAATCGTTCAGTCATATCACCATGCAACCTCTCCCTGACAGGTGTGACAGCTCACAAGCTACGCTAAATCACCCCTGTACCAATTGGCCACCCTATTGTGAATTCAAGCTCTGCCCTCTGGTGAGAACAGAGCGCACATGAGAGTTATGGTCCTTATCAAACAATCAATCAGAAACAGATTATTTTCTGAATGACGTTTAAAACGATGGCCCTGATTGGGCAATGAAAATCATGTGCCTCCAATCAGAGGGCAGAGCTTGAATTCACAATAGGGTGGCCAATTGGGACAGGGTGATTTAGCGTAGCTTGTGAGCTGTCACACCTGTTGTAGAGAGGTTGATTGCCATGGTATCACCTGCATCACATCAGTGTCGGGGGTCAAACACCGAGCTGAAAGAGAGGTGCCTGAGTGGGATTCAAACCCACAACCGCCAAGGCTGGCAGATTATTGGTCTGACACTCTAACCACTTCACTATCCGAGGTCCCTGAATACATAAGAAGGTAAATGTTGTTACTTTGATTAAATGCACAAAGAGTAGAAGATTATATGTACTGTTGACGTGCACAATGTTGCCTGTATGGTAAGGTAGTGTTGTTGATGTATGTACGTGTATATATAGGATTCGTGTGAAGTGTTGAGAAAGATGTATGTCAAAACAGAACGTTTCTCATTGAACATCACTTGAGTGCTATGTTGTTTTACGCGGTTAGGTTACACATCAAGAACCTAAACAAATCCTTTTCTGCATCAAGAAATGATTATTACAGAAGCAATGTTACAAATAATAATAATTAGGGAGGGGGTGCTAAACAGGATTCCCCATTTAATTATGTTGTGGATAATTCACAATTGGCCATAAAATCTAAAAGTCACAGTATTTGGGGAAGGGGGTGGGATTGCATCGTATATTCTTTCTCTAGTTATTGCATTCTATATCCTGTCTGTCATGGCATTTACAGTTAAAACAGAATGAAAACAAATGGAAATTTCGAAAGTACTTAATTACCAATTTGTAATGTTTTGTCTCGTAGTTATGATCTTTGAAAAGGTCAAATTTAATATTGAATGTGTCAGAAATAATTCCTGTATTTAATATTCCTGAAATTTGTAGCTTATATTGGAATATGTTTTGATTAAGACCATACATGATTTTGTGTATTTATTACATCATTGCATGAAAAGTTACTTAGAATGTAATCTTTAAGATTTTGATTATTGTTCATGGGGAAAGATAATTTAGTTGTTAATTTATACGATGATCTCCACAGACTTTGTGACCCTTATATCCCATGACACTTAATGCCAGACAAGCAATCTGTCAGGAGTTTCAATATTGGTCTGAAGCCAAGGCCACACAGTATGCATTTGTGTGGCGTGTGTGGCGTGCGCTGCAACTATCCAGGAACTGATGCTCTCTCCATGATGTTGTTGATGGTTATAATGTTTGCTTTCTGTTGTGAATAAATTAATATGATAGTTATTTGAGGTGTGACCGCTCTTCCAACAACAGGAGGTCCAAGATTGACCAATCTGCTGTGTGCAAATGTGAGCTGATCTGCATCATTATTGAAATCTGATATAATTTCCAGGAAGAATGCAGCATACTTGTTGGTCAAAATGTTGCTCCTCTGACGCCCATCACTTCCCGCTGCTGTAAACAAATGTGGTCAAACAAAGTATACTGTGTGGCCTGGGCTTCAGTATAGCCATACAACCGTACACCGTGTGGCCTGGGCTTCAGTATAGCCATGCAAAAGTATACGGTGTGGCCTGGGATTCAGTCAAAGCATAGCTTAGTTACATTGTGGTCCTATTAATGATTAATTAAAGAGTTCACAAGTCACTAAGTGTTCATGGAAACCCTGCTGTTGAATGATCTGGTTTCTGTCTTTGAAACTATATCGAATGTCTTTTTATAGTTGTATTTATTTAAAAATAGATCTGATAACTAAATTACAAGAATTAATTGTATCATTTATCATTATTATATATAATGATATGTCAGTGTTAAGTTTGATGTATTTACTTTTGTCCTTTATGTTATGATGAAATCATTGCAACAAAATTGTCATGCTTTCTTTCTTAACAGTTGGCATACGGTAAAATTCCCAAATTTCAAACTTCTAAATATTTAAAAAAATGTTGATTGTTAACTTAGCAGTTTCCAAAATTTTCAATTTTTCACTTACTTTTTGTAGCAATTTCCAAAATCTTGAATTCTGACTTTTATCAAAGATTACTAATTTTTTAAAAATCAAACATCAAAAAGTAATTATTTTTTTGGTTCAAAATTTTAGAAGTTTTACCCTACTCCACAGCAGAGTAGGGATCTCTCAAAACTTGGCAATGAGGTGAGTTTTTTCAATTTCTGTGGAGGATGTAGTGAAAGAGGCTAAATACGTAACGTCTGTTTTACCAGAGACACATGTCATCCTACCAACAGTTACTCTGTTGTGAGTTTGATATGAGTTGTAAATCTTTCACTGAAAGTTGAGGAAATGATTAAATACAACAACATTTTGGG
Organism: Diodora aspera; assembly: GCA_031471655.1. Taxonomy (NCBI): domain Eukaryota; kingdom Metazoa; phylum Mollusca; class Gastropoda; order Lepetellida; family Fissurellidae; genus Diodora; species Diodora aspera. The sequence continues at coordinate 4,564 of JAUELE010231529.1, read as the reverse complement.
ATTGCATTTCCTTGAAAAGTAGCTTTTCTGTTACTATTTGGGTTGAATCGTGTCAAGGATTTGAACCCACGCTCTCAGGGTCCGGCACCAATCCCCAGCACTAAAGAATGGTGATTAGACCGCTCAACTACCAAGACTTTTTTAAAAAACAAAGTTCAGTCTCTGAGTTTTCTTCATTGTCAACATTCAGTACCCCCTGATAGATAATTAATTGTCATAGCTCCCTTGTCCAATATGGCAGTGAAACATTCACTACACTTTGCATTTCATATGTCCTACATATTTATCCACTTATATGTATTTCATGTTAAAACCTCATGGTGTTTGATGCTCAACATAGTCTTAATATAATTATGTTTTCAAACATGTCAATGCCAGAAAATGCATTTATGAGTGATACCTTAAAGCTTTAAATTTTATTTTTGTTTAAGCTTTTGAAACTTTTAAAATTAAAACTATGAAAACCAGAGTCTTAGAAAAGTGTCTTTGGTATCTTCAGTCCAAAATGTTTTGGTTTTGTGATGATAGTGATACTAACAAGAATTTTATATTAACAAACTAATAATTTCATTAAATAATATCTAGTATGTAAAAACACTGATCAGCACCGACTCGTCTCTCAACAGAAATGTGACGATTTACTTTCTTAAATGATTATGTTTTACTGTAGCATATAAGATTAAGTTAATGAACATCTCTCATCTTTCATTATATGATTTCAAGAGTTTTATTGTGTAAACTTGAATGTATGTGTTTCAAAATTCATTTTAGTGTAGTATATATTATGTTCATTAAACACATAAGTTGAAAGTGATTTTAGATATGTATTTTATTATTTTGTGATCGGTCAACTGCTGTAGTTAGCTTGGAAACAGGCAGGCCTGTTTGATATACAGAATTGATTATGCTATGGTTCTGACTGAAATATAACTGCAACTTGTTAATAACTTATTTATTAAATGAAACGGATGGGTAGTAAGTGTGCTGCTAGAAAACTTACGTATAGGAATGCTTGGTGAATTGGAACTGAGTATTGGAGCTTGACTTGTATTTAGAATTTAGTTTAACAGTACACTTTTGTCAAAACCCTGAGGCTGTTTAAGTTCTAAAAAATATGTAAAAGCAAGGGCAGATTATTATTTCATGGACTGTTGTTTTCCTTGTAGACTTTTGTCAAGATCCTAAGGCTGAAAAGTTCCTTAAGTATATGTAAAATCAGAGGCATGTTATTATTCCTGGGACTATACTGGCTTTCCTAGCTGTGCCAGGGCCAAGCAGAGATGACTATGGTAGAGTGAGGTGTTCAGTTTTCTGTGCCTTGAGTCTAGGTCTTGACAAAAGTCAAGTTCTTCTCGCTTTGCTCAAGCATAGAGGAGCACAGTCCAGTAAGATAAAGTTGGGTTTTCTCTGTCTTGACTCAGGAACTTGAGGGGGCGTGGGACGGGACAGTGGTTAGCATGTCGGCCCAGCAGTCTGCCAGCCTTGGCAGTTGTGGTTCAACCCCGGCTCGGGCACGTCTCTTTCAGCCCGGATAGACAGGAGCCCTGATACCAACAATATGTTGGCGAGTCCGTGGTGATGTGGCTGAAAGATTGCCGAAAACCACATACAAACTCAAAATAACTTAGTCGGGGTCTTGACAAATGTTTGCTTTGATAGATCAAATGAAAGGGAGTGGATTAGTTTCTCATAAGATATCTGTGAGGATGAACCTGCTGTTTGCGACAGACCACTGCTCGAGGATCCTGAAAAGATCCTTATAAATTAAATGTATTTTAAAAAAGACAAGTTTGGTGTTTGTTTTGTTTAAGCTTTGAGTTCTTGGTTAAGTTTTAGATGCAACAGTTAAACAAGAATATAACTGCATGACGTATGAAAGGTGAATTGTTGTGAAGATGTTTCAACAGAATCAAATTATTAAAGACCTGTTGTAAGCCATACTGTTCTTATGGGAATAAACTGTTTCTTTAAAGAATGTGACTTCTGTTTTACTTTGGAATGGGACAAGTGGTCCATCATCTGCCTGGATGATCATCTGGTGAGGAATGTGAAGATCACTGGTTTGAATCCAGTCATAGGAGTCTCAGGGCTAGGATGCTTGGCATATTCCCTGCAATAGCCAATGTTGCTTCATGTATGAGTCCTACTATTTAATGTCCAAGAACATCCAATAACATCCGGGTAATGTCGGAAGGCTTTAAAGAACGCAAACAAGATGTGAACTGGTGCACTGCCTTAAGATCTCCAGATATCTGGCATTTTCTTTGCAGTAACCAATGGACAGACAGGGTTCACACAGGTCCTTGAACATCCTTGAATTTGGCTTTGGTCTTGAAAAGTCCTTGAATTCGGTTTAATTTGGCCATGAAAAGTTCTTGAAATACACGGAAGTGTCTTGAAAATGTCAAAAAGGTCCTTGAATTTGATTGCAAGGAAAAAACATTACACATGCCTATCACAATGTCGGGCAAGTGCATTTTCAACTTGGAAGTGGCTTGATGATCCCAATTTCAAAGATTGGGGAGACCGCTGAAATAGGATAAATACAAAACTAATTGCACATACTCTCAGATAATTATTGATATGGATGAAAGCGCACTTCCCTCGCACATAAACAAGAACTATTTTGTATCCTTGAAGATAACCATTTATCCATGAAAAGTCCTTGAATTTTAGAAGCATAGTCTTGTATGAACCCTGACAGATGAACTTGCATGTGCACTGTCTGATACCGACAAACCGAAGGTCATGCCTTTATCAGTCAAAGCTCACATGGTTCACCACACCAGTTCAGTGAACTCCTAAGCAGTAATGTAGGATTTGCTCCTGCAATAAGCTGAATTCGGCAAATCTGAAAAGACCAAGAAACTCAATAGACTATCTGCTTTGAGTATTTTGTTTTTCGAGACCGTGTGACAAAGAAAAATAAACCTCTTCTCACTGTGTGATATACACGTACCTCTCTGCTAAGCCTATCTACGGTACAGCTAGTCCTAGTTGCTGACCACTCTCAGTAGCCAAGCAAACACATCTGCGTAGTTTCGCGTTCAAATCCTTCTCATATACAGCCCCAGTATTATGGAACTCTCTACCACCTTTTATAAAAGAATCTGCCGATTTCCCAATTTTCAAGTGTTGACTGAAGGCATATCTTTTCAACCTCTACTATTCTTAGTTCAACCTTTTAAATACTGTTTCGATTGTAGCGCCATAAGCATACTTGAGGGCATGGAAATGCTTGTGCGGTTTAAATGTACATACATACATGTCAGAGAACAAGTGCTTCATTGTCATAAAATGAGATCTGCATATTATGTCACTGAAATCTGAAACTGTCGGCAAGTCGCTGCAAAATACAAATTTCTAATTCCATACATCGTGTTCCTAATAGGGGTCGTCATAGCACTGTACGGTATGGACTGAACTATGAAATTATCCCTAAAACGACCTGTATCAGAAATAGCGGCACTCAATGCGCCTGTTCTCTGCAACGGGACAATTTTGACCAGTACCCACCCCGAAGCCAGTTTGAATACAATATTGAGCTTATGACAGATTCCGCCTGTTTAAAAAGTATATCGGGGTCAAGATGTAAGGTCAGAAACTCGGGACTAGGGTACACCTTGTAAAGGAAGTCCGAGAAATAATCATCCAACGACGTTTACATAAAGACCATACAGACAGTATAGAGGATATTGGTTATAATCTACATGAATATGGTATTGGCAAATAGAAAATATGATATCACATCTTCTGGGAGTGGGCAAAGAGATTTAATGGTTTGTGTGGTTATGGGTAGTGCACGAGGTCTTTACAAAGATTGTGCAGCCAATATTTGTATTGCGCAGCCAATGTCACCAATATCTGATGAAACCATCTCTGTAGGCATATTTGACTTGCCCAAGTCTGTGAGGAAATTCATCTACAAATAATATATCTTCTCAGAGACTGTCGTACTGCAGTATTATCTAGACTTGCTAAATTGTATTGCAGAGGAGGCTGAACGTATGGTAATAAATACTGTAGTACAGCCTTGGAACAAGGCTAGCAAATTCTCTTCAAATCCATGCACAATTTCTTGGAGGCGTGCTTCTGGCCATTCGACCACTGTCAGCGTGACACATTCTGTTCCATTGATCAGTGAGAGCAACGTACATCGAGGTCATTGAGAGTAGTGGGTGGATTTTTACGTTGACGTAAACGTCTGATAATAACGTCCCTTGTTCAATGGGGGAAAGGTCAGAACTGATACCAAGAAACTGAGTTGAGAGTGAATGATACATTGTATCCGGCTTTCAACTACATCAACCAAGTTTAGCGAAATTACATGTGAACTGATCTGGTCAGGTTGGATCTCCTGACAGACTGCTACCATCATGTTATCACGTGTCTGCCAGTTCTGAACATGTTCGTGCAATGTCTCTTTATGCAGTTGTCATCGCAATCAGTGACAAATCGCCGAAACCTTCTGAAGTTTAAAGCAGATGAAATGACTCCACGTCTTTTGATCACTATGAACACATGCACATATAATGATATAGTCAAATGGACGCGGACCCAGGAT
>JAUELE010231507.1:0-12044 GCA_031471655.1 Diodora aspera | reverse complement strand
ATAAAACATTCACATACGAGTTACGAGTACCAATTTATATTTATCAGAGCTAATAATATCGAAGAAATAATTGCAATGTGACAGCTTTATATGCACCATGTTCCTGCAAACTTTACTTACCAGTTTGTTCACAAATAATTTGTTCCTCCACATTTGCATCGTAAAGCCTTGTCGCTGTTGACACGCGGAGTGAATGGTGTCTTCGTTTGCCAGTGCACCCAGCGGCTTCACGCAACCACATTGTTTTTAATAATGCATTCGCAGCACGTGCACTCTCGTCCTCTCAAAGCACCCTGTGATTGGCTGACCACTTCGGCGCAGTAGATTCGTTTATGCATTTGCAGCACGTGCACGCTCGTGCTCTCGAAGCACCCTGTGATTGGCGGACGGCTTTGGCGCAGTCGACATCTGGGGTTGGGTAGGAGGACAGTGTACAGAAAATTCAAACTGTAAAAAAGGTATTTTTTCGCAAAATGTTCGATTTTTAAGACGGATAAGGCACTCGGTGTCGGTCTTTGTGCCAGTATATAGACCCCAGGGGTAACGGGTTACTCGTACAATCTGCGGATGATAAGTTTTTAGATTGGATCCTGTTTCACTCCCGAATTGCTAAGAGTCAGAGGGCTAAATGTGTATCTCAGTACCAGTTGGTTATTCCTTCAATCCGTGAAAAGGATATCATGAGACATTTTCATGACCCACCATTTGGAGGTCATTGTTGAACTAGAGACACTATTGACCGAATCAAAGAAAATAATTTCTTCCACAATCTGCGTCAAAAAGTAACCAATTATGTAAAATCATGCCCCGAATGTCATTTGAGAAAAATCACTAAAGTTTACACAAAGGCAGGAGTCACAGCATATCTTACTCCATCTCAGCCATTCCAGGTGTGGGAGATTGATCTATACTGACGTCCAAAAGAAAGTACACCAAGATTTTGAGAAAATACTGAATAAATTCATAAATGCGTTGGATATACAAGAGATATCCCTTCACGACTTGTAAGGTTTATCAGTGAGATGATGTCAATCAAATTACACTCACCGAAATCCAATCATCCTTTTGATCAACTATGGCATAAAGACGTAAGGGAAAATAGTTGAAACCATTTGGTATACTTTCTTTTGGACGTCAGTATATTTAGACCAGAAAATATCTTGACTGTGTGTGCTTGTCTCCACTATATTAAATATGTCCGGCTTTGCATGACATACATGGTACCACGGCATGTTAACTGTGTTATAGATATAGTTTATAGTATCAGTCGTTACGTCATCTGCACAGTTAGCTCGCGTTTAGGTGTAAGGTTTGTTGACTAGATTTGTTACATTATATGCTGTTTAAACTTAACTTCTTCTATGTTTCAGGCTCCAGACGTGTTCGCTACCTCCACAAGGATTATTGGTAAAAACACAGCCAATGCAGAACAATTAAGAGGGACCAATATGTAAAATGTGAAGTCTAGGCGGCGAACATAGGGAGAAAGCTGCAATTCATTAATTTCTGTTCACAAATTTCTTGCTTTCTTTGAGTAAGAACCAACACCCATTTTTTCTCATAACAGCCCCATCAACATATTCCCTCATACTTTATTAACATACTCACTACAAGCCTACATGAAGCTCATACGTCAGCTACCTAAAAACATTTCTTAACATATTTAGAATTTAAGCACGTTTAGCGTCTAAACACGTTTCAAAATCGCTGCAAACTCGTCTTGATAGGATTGCCTTCAGAATCTAAGCGCCATCTTCACAGTGTCTGAACGGTTCATGAATTTTGGGTAGTATAGAATTGTGAGTGAGTGAGTGAAATGTATTATTACATTGCAGGGGGCCATATTTCAGCCATAGCGCAATGCAATGTGCAAGAGGCACATCAGGAAAAGGGACAACACAGGATCGATAGCAAGAAAGAGAAAGCAAAAGATCCTCAATTTAGACAGCTCTTACGGCAAGCATGAGGATACTGAGGTCATATTAGTATAGAATAGTAACGATCATAAAATGCCACTTACAAGATAATGCACAAAACACCTGTGTTGTATATATAAGTGTGTTTATTGTGTCCAATTCACTACATTTTTGTCTTCATGTTTATTGTTTTCTTGAAAATTAGGCGTTCAGTGTATTCCCAAACTCCTCAATTCCTAATTATAAATATGCCAATCTTGTCAAGAATTCCAGGTATCAATACACTCTCTAATTATTTCCATTATTCATGTGTGTTAGCATCAACCCACCAAAATACTAAAAACACTCGTGAAATGGCTCATATTGAACCGTTTTGAGTGTTGATTTTTCGCAGTTTTCCAGAGTAGCGTTCCCCAGAACTCCCTAGAAAATGGTGTGTTTCATGAAGTACGTTGTGCCTCCTCACTCCCCTCACAGAAACCCTATGTCAACACACGTTGCTAAACATAAAATATCATCGTATTTCAGGTCATAGCAGAGAACATGCATATTAAAAATGCATATGATATAAACGCTCTTCTGTCAGTACTCATGATTTATTCATTATCCGAGACAAATGACAAATGATGAAACCGGATGCTGGAGATCAGGATGAAGCACCTAGCGGTGACGGCCACCAATGACGTCTTCATGTTGCTGTTTCTGACTCCCTCGATGGGATTGCATTTTCCTGGAACCAGAAGATCCCTTGGTACCGGACGCTTCCTTTGTGTGACATTTGTTTCAATATGTGTTTGGTAATTGATTTCAGACCCACGCCGTTATATGCGTTACCAGGACGGGCTTGTGTGTTGCTGAGGGCGTTATGCTAGACTCAACTCTATTAAACACTAATGGGAACGCATGTGGCTAGTTTCTCCGATTTCAAAACACCTGTATTTCCATTTTACCTGCAGCGTCGGAAGGGTCGCCGGCAAGAAAATTACAAAGAACGACAAATACTGATGCAAAAAATAAACTATAGCAAGACTTTCAGAGGCTACTGATGAAAACTTAACACGTGTTGCCTATAGACCACTCATAATGAGGTCCTGTGCCTGTAACGTCATTCTAATATTAGCTTTCAATTTATTCATGATAATATCAAAACAAACCTGTTATGCATAAATATTAAGAGTGGTCTATTTTTAGAGATATCTATTCACGACAGTGTTGTTTCAGCACGAAGCGAACAAAACTGAATAAAAGTTTTTGAAAATTGTACAAATATAACTGAATGAGTGGGAATTTTGCCCTTTGCGTGATTTGAAACGTTTTGCCAACAACTGTTCCGATCATGACAAGTTCAGCAGTGTTTAGTCCATGAGAGAAGGCAGACTTCCGGGAAGAGCGATCAACATACAGCGATGGACCCCATAGCAGACTAAACATTAGTATATGAACTATTTATTTTTATTTTGTACTGTAAGTACCGTCCCGAAGCCAAACATTTGTGGAATCGTTTAGCACAGACTTGCTTATCTTGAGCTAGACTGACTTTGGGCTATATATACTCGTGCAGCAGGTCTAGTAACAACATCAGCAGAACAAACATAAAAGTCAAAGGATGGATGGATGGTTGGATGGATGGACAATTTTACATTGCTATTTCATATGTATATATCATGCATTGAAACATACTGACGTGCAAAAGAAACAATACCAAGATTTAGAGACTACTGAATTAATCCACGCCCACGTTGGATATACAAGAGATATCCCTTCAAGATTAGGAAGTTTCATCAATGACATGATGTCAAATAACACTCACCGAAATCCAAGCATCTTTATGATCAACAATGGCATACAGACGTAAGAAAAATAGCTGAAATAATTTGGTATCGTTTCTTTTGCACGTCAGTATATGTTATACATATATTGTGAAGACAATAATATGACGTTTTCTGACACCTGAATAGCGTTGCATTATCGAACATACCACACACACCTAGCTCTATGTCTTCGTCAATGTGACACATCAATTCATGCACGTATGGTCATCTTCGGAGTTGGGGGTGGGGGCAGTGACCTTTTTGCCCGAAAATACGACCCTCTGGTTAAACCGAAAAGCACACAAATCAACAAAAAAAACAATGTTGCCCATATCGGAGGGTTGGAGCAACTGTTCACACAGCCCCCATCCTAGTCTGTCTGACAGACCCATAATTTTTTTTAAAGAGACTTGGCAAGTCTATAAAAATGCAAGTCTAGGCTGAAATTCGGCCGAGGAGACACAAGGCTCTCTACAATAAATATATACTCTATGCAAAATACATAAAAGGAAAAAAATAATAAATTTCGGAGACTACAGTCAGTCTACCCCCATCCCGCCTCATACGCCTATGCATCAACTGTTGGTACTGATGCAGTTGTTTGGTGATGGTGCTGTAAGTCAACATATGATATAAAGTAAGCGACTGTGTTTGTAGCTGATCACAAAATGAACCTTCAACGTTTAAATGGTTAAACTGACTTTACGTCAGCTACATAGTCAGCACCAGTCTCTAACCAGTGGTGTCGTTCCTGCTTCGCTACAAGATCTCTGTCAACGCTCATTTTACAGGATTCTTATAAAACATTGACGAATGAGAGAATCAGATTGTGTTCTTTTTTTCATAAGAGAATAAACGATGTAACGACAAAAAGTGATCGTTTTGGAATGTGACAACTTTTATACATATGCCCGTTTATTACTTTGTCTTGGACTACTTTTCGAATGAATATAACCTCAGCATATCACAATGCATGATCCAACCACACGTAAACAAAAACCAGTGTGTAGAGAAACAGAGGACACAGTGAAAAGTCATATTTAAACATGATAAATCTTTACCTACATGTATAAAAGAAAAAGTGGTGGATGTTGTATATCATTTTTGCAAGGTTTGATTCCAGCAATGATTTTACTTATTATCGGGAATTTTTCTGCCTAGTTGACACAGGGTCACGTGATGAAAATAGTCATTCATTGCTGAAACTACTTTCCAACCATTGACAGAGTTGTTATAAGGGCATAACGGGAACGACAACTCTGGTAGAAAATGAATAAGTCTAAATATTAATAATTTTGTAATAACAAGTTACAATCTATTTTCATTTGATCGTTTATTTTCAGTTTTAATCTGTTAACCATTTAATCATTTCCTTGAAAGGAATGTAAATCACCGAAGACATTAGGTCAGTTTGGGAGTTTTAATCTGAGAATCAAAAATTGCCGAGGAAATTGTTCAGTCTGTGTTTGAATATTGCATAATAGCTTTATATTAATCGGTTTAGATGGTAGCTGGTATTTTTTGCCGAACAAGCAACTTTGTGATTTTAACTTTTTGTTTCGTTTTGTTCGATTTTGATGTATAGCTCCAAATGTCGTTGTCAAGCAAAGGAACTTCGAAGCCATTATATTGTTTGTTCTCTATATGTGATTTCTAAAAGAAGGTCAAGCAGTTGAATAGTGGTATATGTTGCGACCTACTTCCATAGAAAGATAAATCTATAAGCTTATTCATTCATGTGTTGATTGTGACCCTTCTACTGAAACCGTGAAAATAGGGAAATAGATCTGAAGCAAGCAGTGCACCAGATCGTGTCTATTAGTTTGATGTCACCAGCTGACGTTTCTATATGGTGATTGTAATATTCATAGACACAGTGACCATTCTGTTCCCTTCAAAGGTCATTTCCCCGCTGGAATGCAGTTCATCGAAACGATGCAAAATGTAATAATAAATGGTCCCCTGAATCGGCAATTTGCTAATGACGTCTAGCAGATAACTTCAAATTCGTTAGTGCATTGTTTACAACTAAGTTTTCAGTGCACTTTTGCCATCAGTGTTCATCGAACGCACTATTTCCTCATTTGTTGTCAGATTCTAATTTTTATTGAATGTAGCTTAGTGCTAAATGCCACTAACTTACTTTGGAAGAATGTTTTATGTTCTCGAGTTTCACAATATCCGTACAACTAACAGCTACATTTACAATCTAGGATATGTAGATTCCAGACTTATTTAAGAATCGTTATGTAATAAATATCCAGACTCAATAAAATTATACCATTATATTTTGTGAATGTATCCATGTTAATACGATGTGGAGAGAGATGCTCAGCTGACTAGCAAATGCAGTAAACAGGGTCTACAAATTCGCTTTTTAGACGCCAACTTCCAGAAATGTGTTGTTTCATTTTCAAGTTTGTGGTGTCAGAAAATGCATTTGTATTTTTCTGGCTTTGTTTAACAAGGTAAAATTGTCTGCACCAAAATTACTCATTATCCTTTTTCTAAAGTATTTCCTGTTAAAGTTGGATACGTGCTACCCCACGCTAAAATACATAGATATAGATATAATACCATCTGAGTGAAATAAGTAACATAAGCTGTAAATCATACACTGTTGGAGTGTATGCCATAATTAAATGACGTCGTGTTCCCTTTGTCTTGGCAGACGGATTTATTTTCTACTTTCAAATACGAGTCTCATTCCGAACAGTTCTCTGAGGGTTTACAGAAGACAGTTATGTCGATTTCCGAAAGCTTTCCGAATATGAGTCGAGTGCATTTTATTTGGATGTGTAACGATTCCGAAGGTTTGCGAATATTTTCAGGATTCTGTTGGAAAGTTCGGAGTGCATCTTTTGCAATGAAATGGCAGGGGGGTCACACCATTAATGAGGGTATTCAAGAGGATGTAAAACCGACAAACATGCTATATTTTCTGTGTGTTATTCTTGGTATGGACATACCTTAATGTGCATTCATCGTTCTACAAGTTGTTTTTGAAAATATACCACTGAGTTTGGCCACTTGTCCAACTTTAAAAATAGTTACAGACAATATTTTTCCCAACAAGGGTATGGACAAGAATGCATATGCACTCCTGCCACCCGTTTTGTTGCATTAAAATAGACGACACGGTCACGAAGTCACGTCCGCGTCCAGTTTGTATGTCCGAAGTGTTAGTATTTGATTTATAATTAAGCAACTCCTGCATGTACTTTAATACGTAAACTTTTATTGATATGTGTAGTGGTTATGTTTTTGCTGTTTTTAAAAATACTGTTTGGGTTAAAATTGAAATTTCAATCTGTCACCCTTGGTAGAAGAATTCAGAGTTACCTGTGACAACACATGATGTTTGGAGGCACAATAATTGTGAAGTGAAGACACAATAATTGCATTAATCCTATACTGATGATTGCTAAACAAGTATAATTTGTATAGTATATAGAAACACACAATTGCCCTTTTGGGAGATAGTAATAAACTACTGTGATGTAAAAAGTTCCTCTATTTTTCTAAATGCAAATACACCTAATTCTATACCTTCTGGAAGCTATATAAACACTATATACCACACTGGTCTAGACAGTGTAGGAGTATATTAAGAAACTATCACATTGTGCATCACGAAGCCCAATATCAATTGATATTACTTTTGTTCGCAAATATGTCAATTGTTCAGTTGATAAAATGTATGTATGGTGAATATACTTGTAAACATATAATTATGGAAGATAAACATGATTTGCAAGAAATGAAATGCATGTAACATATTTACGTGAATGTTGTTTGTGCATTGTTGTATACCTTTTAAGTTAATGATAATATTTGTTTCCCACAAGTTGTGTAACCAGGTTGCCACAACATTTTTATCATAAAGGGTTTGTGCATTTTTTTGCAATAGTGCGTTACAGAAGGTTTCCCGATGAGCTATTTATTCAGAAAACAAAGGTGATCTGTTTAAATGTGTTCATTATTGAATTAAACCTGCAATGTTTTAAAAAGCATTAGCTTTGCATTTCAGTTCCAAACGTCAACAGGGAGACCGACCATGCGAACATATAACAGCAAGTACGGACAGCCGGAGACAAAATATAAATTCATTGTCTTATAAACACAATTGACAAAGTCGCTTGATTCATTCTCCTGTCATTAGAAATAATATATTTGCTGCTGAGTTATAGTTTTCCGCTCACAAGCGCCACACACCCAGAAAATAACACGAGACAGCTTGCGAGTATTTCGGTAAAATATAAATGCTTCATCAGACAAACAATGCAATTACACAAACGGGCGCGGAGAACGGTAGTGAGAACTCATAACTCTTAAGCCCGAAATTGATTAAACCGATCTTGTTAAAACTGCAAGGAAGTAGCTACATTGAGGTTAGCCAGGAGCCGAAACATCCTCTGCAATTTTCTTGTTGAAAAAACATTCATCAAGAAACACGGGTGTTTACTTGTGGGCAGAGATAAACAGGTTTCTGGAATTAAATGGATTGTTCTCTCCAGTAAATACAGGGTTCCAGCCGGACTCTGGAAGTAACAGTTTCAAATTAGAAGCCTTGCTTTTGACATTAGGATTAGGGTTTGACTAAAAGTAATTTGTGTTTTAATGTTTAATAAACTTCTCTTCGGATAAATTGAGGAAGAAAGCATTAAGATGGTATGAACGTGTGCTTGACATTTTGACAAAAATTTAAATCATATTTCATAATAAATTTAAGTTCATGTTTATCTTTTACACTTCAATGTAAGTTGATGTCGAGAATGAGAGGCAGTCATGTTGAAATCAACTGTAAGAACATATCACTCTCCTGGTATTTGGTTTCTATGGTATATTTCTTATTTGTCCCCTGTAGGAATGGCTGTCGTTATGTTTTCGGTAATTGAGCTTTTCGATGGCATTTTGTTGGCATATATAGACATTGGATTTGGGAAATGTACAATAAACCATTGTTTTATGCCATTGTAAAACGCCACAGTGTGTGTTTTAGTTATCCTAATCACCAGTATCACAGGTTTGTAAGTATGTTGCTTTTGTTCTGTAGGTGCGAACAACTGGTGTCGATTTCAATTTGACATGTCTCATAGCCGTCAATCACGACATTTTCTCATAATTTGCCAAGGTAAACGTTGGGGTTACCGAGTTCTTAAGTGACGTTTGATTGAAGTTTCGGTGTTCGTAGCGAGCCATGGATCACTGGTTTTTAAAGGGCTGCACATGGGTTATGCCTCTGGTATTATTGTCAAATTAGAGTTATCCCCCTTTGTTTTGAAATCGTTAACGAATACGGTGGTGTAATATTCATGTCTTGTCCTTTTGTTTGTCAATGTCTTCGTGGTGTGAACGTGCCATTTGACACCTTGGCCATTCCTTTGAAGAAAATACCGTGATTAATATCGTTGTCAATTTCAGATCGTTGTATATTTCCACATGTATTTACCTCATTACACATACATAATATACAAGCAAAACCTCCTAACAGCGATCACAGATAAACCTATAAGCATTACTTATTATAGCCTTCCGAGCTTAAAGGTCCCCTTTGACAAAATATTTGTGACATGCGTAACCTATAGTGTTTCACAGAGTGTTGTCTATTTCATTTACAGTCGTGCTTATTTCACATCAAATGTCAAGGATATGACAACGTGTATTGGAAAGAGATGTATGTCACGAGCAATCAGTTCTAGTACAGACATGACTCACGTATTTTATGACTCAAACTGAGAGCTCATGTATAACAACCAAACTTACTTCAAAACATGTGTTCTGATACTGGGTCATATTCGTCACTATGGATAAAAGTTTTATTTGAATGCTTATAAAATAAAGTGATTCACATTGCGTAAAAGGAAAGGAGACGTTCAACTTGTCATAGGCTGCAACGTATTGCAACTGATTATAAAGGTTGTAACTTAATGCAACTGACTAAGAAGGTTGTAACTTACTGCACCTGATTATAATAGGTTGTTACTAATGGCAACTGATTATAATAGGTTTCAACTTATTGCAACTGATTATAAAAGTTGCAACTTATTGCAACTGATTATAAAGGTTGTAACTTAGTGCAACTTATTATAACAGTTGTAACGTATTGCGACTGATTAAAAAGGTTGTAACGTATTGCAACTGATCATAACAGTGGTAACTTATTGCAACTGATTATAAACGTTGTAACTTATTGCAACTGAGTTTAAGAGTTGTAACTTATTGTAACTGATCATAATTGGTTGTACATTACTGCAACTGATTATAATAAGTTTTAACTTATTGCAACAGATTTTAAGGGTTGTAACTTAGTGCAACTGATTACAAAGGTTGTAACTAATGGCAACTGATTATAATAGGTTGTAACTTATTGCAAATGATTATAGTAGGTTGTAGCTTATTGCAACCGATTGTAAAAGTTGTAACTTATTGCCACTGATTTAAAAGGTTGTAACTTATTGCAACTGATTAGAATACTTTTAGCGTATTGTGGCTGATTATAAAAGTTGCAACTAATCGCAACTGATTACACAAGTTTTAACTTATTGCAACTGATTACAAAAGTTTTAACTTATTGCAACTGATTATCATAGGCTGTAACTTATTGCAACTGATTATAATAGGCTTTAACTTATGGCAACTGATTATAATAGGCTTTAACTTATGGCAACTGATTATAAAGATTATACCACATTGCTACTGGATATATTAGGCTGTAACTTATTGCAACTGAGTGTGGAGGTTGTAACTTCATGCAACGGATTATAAAGGTTTTAACTTATTGCAACTGATTATAATATGTTGTAACTCATTGTAGCTGATTATAAAAGTTCCAACTCATTGCAACTGATGTAAAAGGTTACAACTTATTGATGCTACTGAATATAGTAGGCTGTAACTTATATAAACTGATTATGAAGGTTGTAACTTTTGCAACTGATTGTAAAAGTTGCAACTTATCACAACTGATTATAAAGGTTGTAACTTATTGCAACTGACTATAAAGGTTGTAACTTATTGCAACTGGTTATAAAAGTTGTAACTTATTGGAACTGATTATAATAGGCTGTAACTTATAGCAACTGATTTTAATAGGTAGTAACTTATTGGAACTGATTTAAAAGGTTGTAATTTATGGCAACTGATTATAATAGTTTGTAACTGATTGCAACTGATTATAAAGGTTGTTACTTATGTGAACTGATCATAGTAGGTTGAAACTCATGACAACTGATTTTGAAAGGTTGTAACTTATTCAACTAATAATAATAGGTTGTTACTTTTTGCAACTGATTATACAATTTGTAACTTATGGCAACTGATTATAATAGGTTCTCACTTACTGAAATTTATTATAATAGCGTGTAACTTATTGTAACTGATTATAAAAGTTGCAACCTGTTGCAACTGATTATAAAGGTTGTAACTTATTGCAACTGATTATAATATGTTGTAACTCATTGCAACTGATTATATAATTTGCAACTTATTGCAACTGATTATAATAGGCTGTAACTCACTGCAACTGATTACAAAGGTTATAACATATTGCTACTGGATATATTAGGCTGTAACTTATGCAACTGATTGTGAAGGTTGTAACTTGCTGCAACTGATTATAAAGGTTGAACCTTATAGCAAGTGATTATAATAGGTTGGAACTTATTGTAACTGATTATAAAAGTTGTAACTTAGTGCAACTGATTAAAAAGGTTGCAACTTATGGCAACTGATTATAACAGTGGTAACTTATTGCAACTGATTATAAACGTTGTAAATTATTGCAACTGATTATAATCGGTTGTACATTACTGCAACTGATTATTATAGGTTTTAACTTATTGCAACTGAGTTTAAGAGTTCAACTGATCATAATAGGTTGTACATTACTGCAACTGATTACAATAGGTTTTAACCTATTGCAACCGATTTTAAGGGTTGTAACTTAGTGCAGCTGATTACAAAGGTTGTAACTAATTGCAACTGATTATAGTAGGTTGTAACTTATTGTAACTGATTATAAAAATTGCAACTAATGGCAACTGATTATAGTAGGTTTTATAAAAGTTGTAACGTATTGCAACTGATTAAAACGGTTGTAACTTGCTGCAACTGATTATAAAAGTTGCAACTTATGGCAACTGATTATAAAGGTTGTAACTTATTGCAACTGATTATAAAGGTTGAACCTTATAGCAACTGATTATAATAGGTTGGAACTTATTGTAACTAATTATAATAGTTGTAACTTAGTGCAACTGATTAAAAAGGTTGCAACTTATGGCAACTGATTATAACAGTGGTAACTTATTGCAAC
>JAUELE010231496.1:0-12046 GCA_031471655.1 Diodora aspera | reverse complement strand
AGCCCGGATATTCGTTAATCCGGGCAAATATTAGAAAAACGAGACTGTCCGGGTAAACGAGGTTCGACTGTATATCAGCTCTGGCAAGCAGGTAAAGATTATGAAAATCCCCTGTGTGCTAATATGTGGTTTTGGCAATTCATATAATCTGGCACCTTGCTGAAAGGGTTATATATCATTACTGTCAACTATTTTGCTTATTCTCATTCCTGAAATGGTCAAAATAGTGTAAAGGACGTATTACTTACAAGGTGTTTGTTACAAGTCGTTACTTAC
Source organism: Diodora aspera (assembly GCA_031471655.1). NCBI lineage: Eukaryota > Metazoa > Mollusca > Gastropoda > Lepetellida > Fissurellidae > Diodora > Diodora aspera. The sequence continues at coordinate 11,770 of JAUELE010231496.1, read as the reverse complement.
ACAATAATCATCATTGTCAATTAGCCATGAAACGAGCAGGTAATGTGAGCTAGAGCCTACAGTGCACCAGACTGTGTTAGTGGTACACTTATTATCATCTTTGCAGGGGGTGTATGTGTGTGACTAATGTCCCACCCTTCTCCTTATCACTGGAGTCACACGCAGCAAGGAAATACAAGAGTCTTAGTTGATCCTAGACATGAACTTTATGGTCACGTGGTAGCCGTGAGCAACAGGTGTCAGACTTGTGATCCTTGTGTCGCGTGTTCGATCCTAGCTAGCTAGGTGCCATGTTGTACCCTGGCCTTGGACAAGGTACTTAGCTCCACCTGTCCCAGTCAAACCATCTGAAAAAGGGTACTGGCACTGCACTGCCACCTAATGGAAAAAGAAGTTCCTGTGTATACATGAATAATAAAGTGTGATTATTATTATTACACCACTAGGGAACGATATGTTCATTGTCTTGGCAGGTTGATTTTTTCCATATCAATCTCTCCTGCATTTATACACCCCTGCACGTGCAACCCCAGCATGAAATGCATGCGATGTTACTTTTCTGGCGAATCTATTACAGGAAATGGAGCATATCTAGTAACATACATGGTTTTAAGTCGGTTAGCACCACCCCTCGGCGGATGATATGAAAAATTTACCGCTCAAGCGTTAAATTCAATATCACCCTCTTGCGGGCGCCAACCTATACTTAAAGCTCTACGGTGTATGAAACTAGGGTGGTGGACGTAGGGGAGAAGCATTTCACAGGGTGAGGCTGAGCCCTCTCATCTGGGCGATCACTTTTTTTGTTGTTTTTCTTTTCTGACCTTTTCGGCACTGTAATACCAGGTGCTTCCAACCCCTCAGCCATTTCATATATCATTGTCCAATTCCATATATAAGGTGGGACAGGCAGCGCACTTGTCCTTGTGCGGCACTCGAAGGAGGTGTCGCTAAATGGTTTGAAACTCTGTTTTTACCAATTGGCCTTAGACTACAATTATTGCCCTTTGACTTGAAGTTCCATAAGATGCCATAAGGGGCCATCTGCTGAGAGGTGATTGTATCAAGTTATTATTGGAATATTGTGTACAATGTACATATTAATATTTCTCATGATTCCATTCTCTATATTTCTAAATTACAGATTGAGGAGAAGATTAACATAGACACTCTTGAAGAACTAAAACAAGCATTCCATCTAGCCGATGTCACCAGGTCTGGCAATCTTGATCTGCAAGAGTTTAAAGACCTCCTCAAAGGTCAACTTGGACTGTCAGCCAGCAAAGTATGTATTATTAATGATCTGAGTGTAAAACATGATGGCTGTTTTAAATTACATCTGTGTCATAGGTGGATACAGTTGGGTGGGGGGATGGTGTAGAAGATCCCCCCTCAACATTGAAATTCAAGCCATATACAGGAGTGCTAAAGTTTACTTCCCTCCTACTGAGATTATAAAACCTCTCCTCCTTGAAAAGTCATGTGTAGGTGTGCCAGAATAAACTCCCACTCTCCCCTGAGACTGAAAGTTGCATGACAGTCTGAATAAAACAGCTAATACCTCGAAATTCTACAATTTGCAGTTTGACTTAAAGATTTTCCATGCAATGTCAAACTCAACTCTACATTTGGTTACCATTACATTGCTTTAAGTCAAACCTTACAACATCTTTATTCTTCTTTATGGGAAACACTTACAGCTAGGTCTGTTATGTTCTCAGAGCCCTATAATAGTGGATTTAAATGCTTCTGCATGTGATAATAGATGAATGATATTCATTGCAGGATCAGCAAATTGATGCATTGTTTATGAAAATAGACTGGTCCTCCGAAGGGTCCATCACTTGGGATGAGTTCTGTACGTACATGCAGCTGGAGTATGCTGAGAAGGAAGATTCGTATCTCCGCACTAAAGAAGTGGTGTTCCAGCTACCTGCGAAGATTGAGAATATTCCTCACAGAGACCCCATCTTGAGGATAACTGATACTTCAGATGGAACATTTGTTGCCTGCAGTCAGGTAGGTCTATGGACCTTTGTCAAGATCCCATACACAGAAGCTAGTCCCTGATATATCCTGTTCATGCGTCAATGAACTGTTCATGCATGAATGAACTTGGTCTTATTAGCCAAGTAGTGTTTATGACGAATTAACTGAAAACTGCCTGGTCTTGATTATGATGAAAGAAGTTAAGGTAACTGTTGGTATCAAGATGTAAGTTGAGCCAAACCCAGTGCCAGTGACTTCTATGAATATGCATGACACGTACCTATCTGGAGCATGCAACTGCTGGTGGAGGGATTGCAGGCTATAGAGGATTGTTAGTTGCATTCAAACTCTGTCTGCTTCTCCTAACAAGAGTTTAATTGGGTTTAGTGCCCAATACATTGGGTTTAATGCGTGTGGTAGAGTGCAGCACAGCATTTAGTCAGGAACCTCACGAATTACACCTTCCCAACCTTCCTTAAAATGATATGAACTTGTCTGGGTTGCTATTCGCCTATCAAATGATATTGTGACTTGTTCACTGGCTCAACTTATTTTTGGATACAAGGCAAGCTGTTCAGTAGTGAGCTAGTGCTTGCTTGCTATCAAGTAGATTTAGCACTGTCAGTGTTAAATGGGAAGGTGAGAGAATGTGATACTCCTCTTGGAATTATTTTCTTTCCTAGCTGTGAGCCCCGTGAGGCTTCCGGGGAGTGATGTGTTGTCACATAGATAGAATAGGACCTCAGTAATCCAATGCTTGTTGTACAAGGCGACTAAAATGGGAATCTTTTGCTTTCACTTTCCTTTCTATCGATCTCTTTTATGAACTGTCCTTTCGCTCGATGTGCTCCTTGCACATCACGTTGTGTTATGGCTGAAATATTGTCCTTGCAACATAAAACAACATTTCAACTCAACTCCTAGCTATGTCCACTGAGCCAGGACTCGACAGAGAGTAGTAAGTAACTACGGTGTAAAGACAAACGGCAAGAGAGTCCCAGCGGTGTGTGCAAATTGGATAAAACATGGTGGGCTGTCAGTGGCTTGGAAGCAAGATGCATGACAAATGAGTAACTAGCTGCCTTCTGTTTCAGGAGGGTATGGTCTCATTCTGGAATACCAATGCTGAAATCAAGAGAACAAGAAGTGTAGTGGTAAGTTGGATGATGGTCATTTTAACATTTCATGCACAAACCTTTCAGTGTTGTATTTTGCTTTTGCTTGGCTATATAGAACAAGAACTAGTCAAAGTATCTGCTTTTTTAGGCCAAACATTCAGGACTGTAACAAGTTCATATTTTATTAGGTAAAAAGAAAATATTTATTTAAATGATTTGACCTATCAAAATTAATATTATAATGTTTTTATTTGATACCAAACTTAAATTTTGAAGAGGTGTAATCAGAACTATAAAATATTTTGTTTGGCCTTACGACTTAGTTTTGCATTAATAATTTGATATTTGTTTTGAATATAAAATATTTTAAAAGGTTTTCATTTCTTAAAGCTTGTTAAAGCTAGAAGTCAATAATTCATATTCATAGAGTACTGGAATTAATATTGTTGTACTTTTCCTTCAGAATTCTGAGCAAAACAACAGACAGAAACCAAAATGGATTACAGATTTTGTCATCATGCCTCACTTCAATAAATTCATTGTTGGCACGGGGTATGGAAAATATTTTATTCAGCAAATATCAATATCTTAGCTTAAATATGCCATTAGTCAAAGGATAAGAATGCATATAGCTATGCCATTACTCTGGCAGAAAGAATATGCATAACAGAGTTAAGTACAACCATGAATGAATGCATCAGAGGTTCACATATAAAATCTGTGTAAATATTCTCATGGCTGTACTCCGGTTAAAAGCTGTCAACCCGCCTTTTTGAAAATCTAAGTTTCATTTTCATGCAGCTTTCAGAATGGCATGTCTGGCTTATCAATTGCAGAAATTATTGACAATCTGATCTGTTTTCTTTTCAGGGACAGAGAAATCCAGTTCTTTGAGTTGTCATCATTTGAACCATACTGCCAAGTCAGTGGACTGGAAACTGTACCACTGAAACTAGACTATAGGTATGTGCTTTATCGCCGAGAACTCTTCTATATAAATATCTAAGTAATTGTTGATATTAACAGTTTGTATGAAATTTTATTTCATGTGGTTATAAGGTTTCAGCTTTTGTCATGAGCAGCATTGCTGTGTAAAGAACCTACAATAGTTGTAGGCTGAAGTGATCTGTGTGGATCAGTTTTTACCCTAGAGTATAATTTTCATTGCTCAAGAGAAATCAAAATTCTTATAATACTAATCTGTAATTCTACATTATTCTTGCAGAGAAATCTTCAGTAACATTTTACAAACTGAAGAATACAACATTTTTGTTTCATTTTTGATTATGCTTTTTGGAAAAGTATCTTTTCTGCTTGGGTTGAGTCCAATCTGGATTTCAAACTCACACCACCTTCAAACTCAGGCACCATAGCAATCACCAGTACTTTATCCAAATACTTTGATTCTGACCATTAGTTCCTGAGTCTGAGGGAGCGTAGCAGGACTAACTAATATAGCCATGGTCATCATAGTTTTATTTTTATGGATGAGAGTGCGGTCATTGTAACTGCCAAGCACACTAATCCCCACGTTATCTCCTTATCCTTGATAATAAACGTAAAGTAGAAGAGCTCAGGGATTTCTGTTTGTTGTTTCAGTTCAACAGGGTATGATGAGTGCTTGATCTTGTACGGAGACAGCCAAGGGTGTGTAAATATCCTGGTGATCAAGTCCGCAGGAGAATGTCTCAGGTATGGAGGATGTACTTTGATCAGCACCTTCGTGAGAACTTGATTCAATTGCTTTGCTTCTTGTAAGAATAAAGGTGTGTCTCTTGTAAAGGATTTCCAGTGCTTGTCAACAAAAGTGATGGAAAATTTGGATTGGTTATCTTCTTTTCCTGTTGATATCTTCTAAGGTTGTGTTTCCCTAGTGTTATCAATGAAAGATTTTGCACGTCAGAATGCAGAAAGTTGAATGTTTTTTGCAAAAGGTCCTTTCCACCCCGGCCCTTTTCTTGGATTTGCCCCTGATTGTTCTTGTCTCATCATTTGAAACTGGTATCAACTGCTTTAATTGCTCTGACAACAAGCACTTGATTATGCAGCCAACATGTCTAAAGGTGCCACGTAAATGTTGACAATTTATATGAGTTGCTGAAGTGACATAAAATCACTTATTCCCAGATCACTCATTCATTGAAGAGAGTCCTAAAAAATGAATGAAAACATTGTAAATTGCTAATTTCTTGTCAAGATAATGACAATACAAAAATAGAAGATTTAATGTTGCTGTTGCTTGGATCACTTTAACTCCTCAATGATCTCTTGCCCAGTATTTTTTTCAATCATACAAATTTGTACTTTATGACAGAACATGGAAGAAGATGCCTCGACATGATGGGTTTATAGCCAGTATTAGTTTGGATAATGTGGCCAGTGGGGGCAACGTCCAGTTTATCCGGTGGCAGGTCCATGGAGACTGGGTACAACAGGTCAGTAAACTGTCTATACTTGAGTTGTACAGTTATCTCCAGGTAACATTGTGTTGTTGTAGTCCCCTAGGGATGCCATTATCTTGGGTTTACTACAGATTAGTCTGTTTCTGTTGTGGTAAAGGATTCATTATATGATTGCTTTTAAAAACAATGTTAAATAAATCAAAATAATGATTAAAAACTTCCTGTGAAATGTTTTAAGCTTGAAATAATGTCAGACTGTCAAATTACCAAATAGTAGATTTATGAGCAAAATAATTTGTACCCATCCATTTGTGATAAGAACAATTGAAAAAAAGGACTACTTTTCTGGAGCCATGTTGAACTGTGTATCTCAAATCTATACTGTGAATGTATTTACTCTAAATTATGTAAAGGGATGCGCCTATACCAATGGTCACACACTAGAGTTGCTGTCTTTGGTTCAGAAAGCCATAACCTTGTGCGGTTTCTGGGGGTGTCACTCTAACACCAGAAAGAATCGGACCCCAGTATCCTCATGCTTGCCGTAAGAGCCATCTAAATTGAGGATCCTTTGTTTTCTCTTTCTTACTATCGATCCTGTGTTGTCCCTTTTCCTGATGTGCCTCTTGCACATCACATTGAACTATGGCTGAAATATTGCCCCCTGCAATGTAAAAATCCATTTCACTCACTCACTCCGAAAGCCATATTGATCCTCTGAAGTAGTGAATGCTGGGCCATACAATACAATGCCTAAGACAGGAATCATATATGGGCCAAATCCAGCCCATCACCTGATTTTATCTAGCCCGCAACAACCTGAAATATTTATATAAATAATATTACTAATATTTGACATTTGCACTAATGATATATCCTTTATCGGTGTGGACAAAGCATTGTTTATTTGTTATCGCCACATTTCTCTTTTGGTCTGAATCATATCATGCTGATTATGAACAAATGATCCAAAAAAGCTTACTAATTTATTTAGATATATTCATTCGTTTGTGAAACTGATTTTTTTGTTATATTATGTTATGGTCCTCATACTGACAAGTTTTGGAGACCCCTGGTTTAAGATATCCCTGTCTTTATCTCATTATGGATTGTTCTGGATAATGAATGGTCTATTTTTTATTCATTATTTTATAAACATATGGTCGAGAAACTCATGAAAATGTAGCTTTTAACAGTTAAATGCTTCATCACTGTATATATTTTCATTTGTTCAAGAATATTTATTCAAGCAAATCAACATTATTGTAAATAAATGTTATGATTATGATGTAAATCCTCTTATATTTTTGCAGTTGAGGTACTACCATGATATTGGGCAAGTCATATCATGTTCCAATCATGCCAACACAGCTTTGGTTATAGGTGAGTCTTTGGGGGTCAGCAGTGTGAGAAAGGGGGAGAGTTGGGGGGCAATGGGTGGGGGTTGTGGCAAGATGGTAGACCTTTGTCAAGACGCTAAGGCTGTAAAGTTCCTTAAATATATGTAAAATCAGAGGCAGGTTATTATTCTGGGATCTATATTACATTTCCTAGCAGGGCCAAGCAGAGATGACAATGATAGAGAGATGTTCAGGTTTAAATGCCTCGGCTCAAATTCTTGAAAAAAGTCTAGCTAGATGGCTAGATGATTTTCTGAGTTCTTAGGATATGGTTGGGATGCAGGGAGCAACTCATTTTGTCTAACATTTGATGGGGGAATGCAAACACAGAAAGTTCATTGTTTGATTTTCCTCCATGAATCCATGCCTAGTCTCTCTGTGAGAGGGTTGAAAGTGCTTTTCAAAGAATATTTATATACTGTAAAACAGAAATGTGTTTTCCATGATGAAGTGATATAAGGGTGTGATGTTTGGAATTGGAATTACTGTATAGAAGTATACAAGGAATGAGTAAGTATCCTGTAGCATTAATGTTAAATCCGTAAGCATCTCCCCCTTTTTGTCCACTGCTAGGGTGTACTGTTGGGAGTACCCATGTAGAGCAGCAACTGAAGGAAGTGAAGGACTCACAAGGAGGCCAGGACCGCAGCAGGGGCAAGGGTTTCTACGCCTACAACAACACCAAGACACGGCTGGAAGCAGACCAGTCCATATTCAGGGTATACAAGGGTGTCAAGTGCTTTGATTTCTCCAAGCAAAAGAACATTATGATCACAGGAGGTGTGTATGCTTCATTTCTTAGGGAATGCTTATAGAGCCCTGAGTAAGTCTAGCTTAAGATAAGCAAGTCTAGGTTTGGTGAAAATAAAACAAACTGTCAGCTGTAGTGGCCAGTCCAGAAAGTTATAATTAAAAAATTCATGAACTAAATTTTTAGTCTGGTAAGCTCCTTTCAAAGTAAGTAATGTTTGTGAAAGGACTGGCCGTCATAAGCAGGATATTTTTTAACAACATTGTTTAGAAGTTTTAGATTCAAGTATCTTTGTGTAACTATTTAAAGAATCTATTTAAAAAGTGAAGGCTTTGTTATGTTTGTTGCTTTTATGTCATTAGAAGTCTTTATAAAAAAAATTGGTTCAAAAATACTTATGCACAATTATTCTTTGTCAAATTACTAACCAGATCACCTCATACTTTTTTACATATGTTCACATGTATCAACAGTGAGAGTACTGGTATTTTTGAAGCTGCAGATTCCAAACTCTGATACACTCAGTGTCAAGAAAGTACAACATTCATTTGTGTGACCTTAGGTACAAAAAGATTTTTCGAATGGCAGGCCTACTTGTCTGAGAAAATTTCTGCATTGTAAGTTATATGCTACTGTTATAATATAGTACCATTCACGTTTTGTTGACAGGGATGGATAGGATCATTAGATTGTGGAATCCCTATGTTAGTGGGTAAGTAACTCAAACTTCATTTCTTTGAACAAAGCGCAACTTTGAAAGTAATGGATTCTAAGTTTATTATGCTTTTAACCAACGAAATTTCTGATCTTGGGAGTTCTATTGACGAGAGTCATCCAGATTTTATGAGTGCTTCATTCATTACAATTAAGACCAGGCCTTCTTTTTAACCAGGGTTATCTGCATCTTGAAAAGTGCCTCAGTTTCAGTACTGTCTTGACAAGTCCTTATTTTGTAAAAGTCCTGGAAAAAGTGCTGAATCAATTTTAAAAACTTAGAAACAATCATGTTTTTAAGCACTTGCATTAATGTAACATGACTGTTACAGTTTTAAAAATAATAGCTGTTAACTTTCTACCACCAAAACTGGTATAATTGCCGACCCCTTTCTCCAGGTCTATGTTCAAGCCTGCATGATTTTGGTTATGAAGACACATTTTCTAATCCATGTTGTATTGGCAAATAATATGACCACATCTGCTGGAGAAAAGAGGATTAGATCTAAAGGTGGGTGTGAGTGCACTAGGTCGTTGGGGGAGGGGTTGTCAGAAATACTTTTTGGTATGGCATATATCTGAGACCAACCTTACAAGCGTTAACATACTACTGACACATCTACGTTTGGGTACACTTTACCTTCATTCTCATGCTATCTAATATACTACAGGAAACCAACAGCTACACTCCGAGGTCACAATGCTCCAATCTTCTACCTGCTCATTGCTGAAGAAGATGACAGAATATATACTCTTTCAACAGACAGGTGTATCAAGGTAAAGTACTCATTTCATTGTAGGATTGTTATCTAACCCATTCTGTATAGAGATAAACTTCGAGTTTAATATGGGTACACATTTTTAATATTTATATTGTAATTGTGTAAAGTCTTCAGTCAGATAATACAGTAAAACTTCCAAAAATTTGAACTACCGTACTATAATAATAAGGCACGGATCTAAATAGATCTATTTAGATCCGTGAATAAGGTAACTATTTCTGTCGAGATAATCAATTTATTTTACCTCCAAACTTTGAATTTTCCCCACCTTTAAAGTGATAATTACCACAATTTCAAATCCTAACTTTAACCACTAACTTCCAGAAATTTGAACACATCAAACAGTTATTATTTTTACCCTTTTGAAATGTTACAAGTTTTACCACAACTCTTTATTGTCTAAGGATACCTGGAAATTTGCTTTTCACCTTTGCAGGTTATCTCCATGACTCAAACTCCAATGTATTTTACTTACTGGTTACGTTTTGTATTTATCAGGTGTGGGATATCCAGGATCATTCATGTCTCCGGACGGTACGGCCCAAGGGTCACAAGATCCGAGGTGACCTCCAGGCTGCCCACTACTCGCATGCAGCCAAGGCCCTGGCCATTTCCACTGACCAGATGGCTTGTCTCAATCTAAGACTCAAGTAAGTATTGGAGCCCTGACACTTCTGGAGAGCGGCATGATGTCATTAACCAAGAATAGGGCCCATGTAACCCAGTGCTTGTTGTACAAATCAACTTTGATAGGGATTTGTAGCTTCACTTTTCTTTCTACACATTTTTTTACTGTCTTTTCCCTTTTTAGTATACATAATACTATATTATAAATGGAAGATTGCCCCCTGCAATGTAAAAATCCATTTATCTCTCTCTCCTTTATTTAAATTTCTATGTTGATACTTTATTCTTGATGTGTTGTATTTTTCATCCTGTACATGTCATGTCTCCCTTTCTGTTTGTTCCCTTTTGAGATGCCATGGGTGGCAGTGTCTCCAAGTTACCCAGTGCTTAAACAACTAACATTCAAATATTTTGCTTTCAGCTTTATTTCTATCAGTCTGTTTTCAATTGTCTTGCACATGGGTTTGATGTACATCTTAAAATTTGGCCATGCAATGGACGGCAGCAGTTGACAATGCTTAACTGTCTTCCCATGCTTAACTGTTTGGTCATTCTGGGTAAATTCCTCAAATTTCTGCCACTTTATGAACTGGGTACATTCTCTTTCGACCACGTGGGGCTTCCGGGAAGTGATGGGATGTCACTTAGATAAAATAGGGCCTCGGTAACCAAATGGTTTTTGTACAAGGCGACTAAAATGGGGATCTTTTGCTTTCACTTTTCTTTCTATTGATCCCTTTTGCCAACTCTCTTTTCACTCGATGTGCACCTCGCAATCACGTTGCGTTATGGCTGAAATATTGCCCTTGCAACGTAAAACATCATTTCAACTCAACAACATTCTGGTTCAACCTGTGGATGGTATCATGACACATGGATGTTATGATATTCAATTGAAAACATGTCCAAATATCTGACACTTAAACATTCCACCTTTCAGGAAATGGTCCGACTACGAGCCGAATGCTCCAAATATGCGGAGAACCTGGATGATAAACACAGACAGAATGTACGCTTACAGCAGCAGTTGAGTGATCTGGACGAACTGCGGAGAAAGGTTGGTAACACTTGAGTGCTGTGCCCTGACTTTGCATTCATGGTATGAGGATCAACATAAATTGTTACTGAAGGTTTAAGAAAGATTTCAGTTTGTACCTCTTGTTGAATAATCCACTTCACATTAGCCTGGAGATGAAAACCTTGGTATCATGGTGATAAAGCTCAAAACTGTTCAAGATTGTCCGGCCAGCTTTGAGTAGTGATAGTGTGAAAGGGTAAAACCTTGATAATCTTGTTCAAAGGGCATTGTGGATAAAAGATTACCCCGTGCACAGTGTGCTCAAACAGTCGAGCTAAACACAATTGGTTGTCAACACAATTTCTGATAATGCTGAAACTGATGGTGACCAAAATTAGGTTAACACTATGTGGTCTTCCTTTGTTTGGCTGATTATTTCTCAGAGGGATCTTTCTGTCAAAACTTTACATTTTGATTGTAAGAGCTTGTCCTAAACATGCAATGATCCTGTGTTTGCAAATTTGATAAAGTGTACGTCTTTGCCCAGATATCCGAGTATGAGCAGACAGAGACGGTGGATGACGGTCAGTCTCATCACCAGAGCAAGATGGAGAGACTGGAACAGGCCAATAAGGTAGGCAAGAGAATGTGGATCAGGCATAGGTCCAGTGGACTGAAAGTCCTGCCCGGACACCCCTCTTTCAGCCTAGAGAGACAGGAGCCCCGACATAGATGTGATGTTGATGAGACAGTGGTGATGTGGCTGAAAGATTGCCAAAAACCATCTAAAACCCCAAATAACTCGCTCACTGAATGGATTGAAACAGCAGTTCCCTTTCTGAGTATCATTAATTTTGATGTTGGGCGTATTTTACAAGAAAGCTTTAAGTTGGATTCAAGCCTAAGGGTCATGGGTTCAATTTCCTCTGTAGGGTGCTCTGCATTGTTATCTGCAGTAGTCAGTATTTC
>JAUELE010231474.1:0-12049 GCA_031471655.1 Diodora aspera | reverse complement strand
AGGATCGCTTCGAGAATATGCCCCTCCCCCCCCCCCCCGATATACATTCTGTCATCAAAGAATGATTTGAATATTTGTATTTTCAAGTCAGTTATGACGGTCCTGGGTAGCCTGCAACGAATATTCTCTCTTCATGTAATCATTTTGGGTCAGATTAAGGAAAATAGATCTCCTTTGGTTAGAATATTCATCCATTTCCTGGTAACCAAATCCACCCTGCGACCCTTACACTATTTGGGTTATGTTCTGATTCTCCCGCTACTGATGCACGCAAAATGGGGTTCTGACGAAGACAAAACAACGATAGGTTTATTTGCAATGAGGCCTCGCCAGTGTTGCGATACATTACATTGCAAGATAGTAGTTGGTTAACATAGAAATTCCTTTTCTAATAGAAAATTATGCATGATCCACATAATACTTTAAAGCATTCATTCAGAAACTCATTGGAATTCGTCCGGTAGTCATCAGATGAGTTCATTATATCTGAGAGGTTGAGAAGGTGCACACATGTGCAATTCGTGAGACCCGAGACTAAACGTTCTGCTGCACTGGATCTAATCTACCACACGCATGTTGAACGATATTAATGAAAGCATGATTATTAAAACAATAATCAGTCAGAATACAACATACTATATAACTTGCCGTGCTTCCGTCAGCAGGTGCACACTCTGACTGGGTGATTTAATTGATCGTCCATTGATCATTCATTAATCATTCCGATCGTCCTGACATTAGTCATTATTACATGCATATATTATTTACAAATATTCAATATAAAATCACAAAGATGTTTGCAAAGGGACACGACCCATATCTCATGTTCTATAATTTTCAGAAAAAAAGTTATAGAGATAATTGGTTTTTGACCTCAAGAAGATGTCTATGGATCTGTTCCGGGATATACCGGTGGAGGGGTGTAGATGGGTTGTCCAGGATAGTCGCCTTGTTCTGCGCTTTTCTGTCCGGGAATCAGGGCAATTCCAGGGACAGCCCCTGTAATAGAACAGATCCAGTTTGGTGAATTCTTAGTTCAAAATTCACAACAAAACACCTTTCTAGTTATTTCACTCACTGACACATGAACCGTAAATTGAGAGTAAATTAAGAATGTGGTTGTAACTACTTTAACGTCCACTTTTTGCGTTGTCACCACAATATGCAGCACCATTCCATGTACCCACATAATATCCCAAAATGGTTTTGTTCAAATATGTCTTAAATAATGCCCTTGCGTGCATACATAAATCGGTATACTGTGTAAAAGTCATCATAATAGGTTTTCAAGTACAACAAACATAAATATACTGACGTCCAAAAGAAACTATACCAAGACACGACTGAAGAAAAACAAATAGTTGGGCTGAGTATATTTTATGTCAGTTTAAGTGGTACTAGAACAATATATGAGATATGACAACTGCAAGACAAATATGACGAAATTTGTCAGAGAGCCAGGTCTAGGACGTGCTTGTATTAAACTGCTGATTGTACTGCCCTATATATCTGTTATACCATTCATAACATCTTGCACTGCATATATTCATTAATTTGGATTAGACGGAACTCATCGCCCCACAGAACTGGTCGGTACTTCGAGAAAGTCGCAACACATTAGCCAAGAAAGCAAAAAACAGCGGTCAATTGTTAAAATACATTGAATTAATTTGATTCATTGAGTAAATAAATTAACTTGTAGGTCCTATCTATAGTACATATGTTTACACATGTTCATTGTGTGCGCGCTGTCCAATAACGGTAAGTCATCTCGTTCTTAGGACTAGTCAACGTTGACTGCACATCATTCAACAAAACAACAAAGACGATAGTAATACATATTAATACGAATAGCAAATGCGCGCCTATTTCACAAACGAAATTATATAGTAATGAGTATTAACATTATAGCACGAATTGTAATTTTCGACTTGGATCTAACCTGTGGCGACCAGGTCCGTTTACTTCGTTGGCTTTACCCCGGATGAATCACTCGAGAAACGATTCTTTGGGACAACCTTACCTGCAGTCGTTACTCCCATTGTTGAATGAGGCTGTGGTTGTGCCTGTGGCTTTGACTCTGTGGGCTGTGGGTGGACGACTGTGCTTTGTGATCCCCTCTTGCAGCACTTCTTGCAGCAGTTTATTATCAGAGATACCAGCACGACGAATCCGACAATAACTCCAATCGCAATTCCCAAGATTACACCAATCGACAATCGACCTAAACTTAATATTAGAATCCAACATTATACGACTTTTAGAATGTGCCATTACAAGTTAGCAGGTCAATAGGAATTGTTTTAGACAGTTGTCTGACCTGTTTGGGCATGTACCTTATTGCTCATGCCGTTTTTGTCCGATATGCTAAGCTTTGTTTCTTCATAATTAATGGCATCTCGTTTACTGCTCTTGGTCCAGTTCCACAAATCAATCTTAGCGCTAAGTTGGTCGTAAGTTCATAAGATCGAGATGTTACCATATCCTTTTAAAGTTAAAATCTCGATCTTAAGGACTTACGATTAACTTAGAGCTATGATCGTTTGTGGAACAAGGAGAGGTGTCTTTGTATCCTTCACATTGTTCTTAGGGATTGAACTGGGCAATGTTTTCATAGATCTTCTGAGGTGTGAATCCGGGAAGGGGGGAAGGAAGTGGCAAACCTTGACACCCCGTCGAAGTTCCCCCATTGGGTGCTCGCATTCATCAAACTTTCCTCACTTATGTTTACATAGTGGGCTAAACCCCTGTGTCTGTCTTTTGCGATGTATTGTGTCTTGTAGAGGGACATACAGAGAACACTAGAGCTTATTGGGAGCCCTTGGAGTCTCGCCATGCCTGGGTTATTTTTGACATTTGGCAAAACCCTCAGACAGTTAAATTATATATGTAAATGAAAACACTAATTATTATTCCATGGGCAATGTTGCCTTTCCTAGATGTGCCTGAGGTTGGTCTGAGAGTGAGGAGTATAGTAGAGACAGGCCAAGTTTTCTATCTGCCTTGACTCAGGGTCTTTGCAAAAGTCCTCCACCATTACCTGTTACATTCTTTTGATTATGAGATCGAATAATGCTCTACTTTACATGCGTCTAATTTTTCGAACATTCCCATTTGATATCTTATTATAAATATATCTGATTCTTTACCTGTTTTAGAAATATAATTAGAACAGGACCAATACAAATTTCTTGTTTTCACTTACTTGTAGTTCTCAATTGTGCAACACACATCGTTATTTGAACCACAACAAGGCCCTGGGCAGTACTGAGAGCCGCAGTATTCTGCTGAGGTAACTGAAAAAAGAGCGGGTCTTGTGAGTGAATCAGTTGGGGTTTTAAGTGATCTTCGGCAATCTTTCGGCCACATCACCAGGGTCTCACCAACATCACGTCGGTGTCGGGGCTCCTGTATCTCCAGGCTGAAAGAGAGGTGCCGGGGCAGGACTCGAACCACAACCGCCAAGGCTGGGCCAACATGCTAACCACTGTGCTACCCCGGGCTCCAGCTGGTCCTGTAATTTATAGAGGTGGTAAGAATGTCTATCTGTTCGTCTAGCCTCCTCTCTATATTAAAATATTCATGAAAGAAGAATCGATATTGAAAGTTCAACTCTTTATCTTGAAATGTCAAGTTAGTATCTCAAAGGATTCTGATAACAAGTCGAACTTTTAAGTAAGTATCTCGAAATTTCAAGACGCTAAGTTGAAATTCTGAGTCAAAATAGTTTGCCCCCGTGGCTTCCGTACCAAACGAGACCATTCCCTTAAATATATTATTGACGCAAGTATGCTGTCATTATGCAAGTCGCCCGATTTTCAAATAGTAAGGGCTACTATATGCCATATCAATAAAAGAGTTGCCCTATGGATTTGTTTATTCTATCGTTTTCAAGACAGTTCTTATTTTGCCAGCGGATAAGTTTTTCATATTTTCCCACCTAGAAAGTGGAAAATAAGTTAAGATTGCTTTTAAAAGCTGAAACTAAAACTGTAACGAACTTACAAGTTTTGAATGACAGTATGTAAAGAACACATATCTATTTACTCAATCATTCATTCAGGTTTCATTTATATTTCCAGCAATCTTCCCGAATATATAAAAAGGATTATATAATTAATTTTTGCGACATTTTCAATAAGCATTTACAGCATAAATATGGTTTCAAGATTTAAATTACATCGATATTAGTTTTTGTTACCAACGCGCTGTAGCTGTAGTAAGTTCTAATACCTGAAATAAATTGACATACCTGGGACAAGTGCCAGAAAAACGAAAGCAGTCATCAAATCTTTGCTATCCATAATTAAAAGATGGCTTATATTTTCACATTTAAGCTTTGTGTGCACAGCAATGAATGTCCAGCTTGTACAACTTCCCTAAGCAGGTAAACTAACGTAATAAGTTTACATGGTGTGATGGTTACGTATGACCTTATACTGTAAATCAGAGGGCGAACTATTGTTCATATTTTTTTTATACTTCACAAATGCTCCTTGAACTAGAATAAAGACTATTTCGAATGCATTGGCGGCTGAACTAACTTCCTTGTCGGGGGATGGGTACAGTACCATCTAGATTTTTCATGTTCGTTCTAGGACAGCATGTTCGCGTTCCTTGTCATGTATACTTTTAAAATTTTTTTTTAATATTGGCGCTCCAGAACCACAACGTTAGACAAAATAGAATCCAGATGTTTCCTGCAGTTTACAATATATGTATATGCCAGTGACATACACGCTAATATACCATTGAAGAAAATATGACTTTGGAAGTCTTGATAATTTTAAATTCGGAGGGAGTTCGAGTATGTGTGGTGGGTGGTGAGGATTGGTAAGGTAAGGGATCAGTGCTTAACAGATGCAAAAGGTTTAGCTATATATTTAGGGGTAAACTATTTGCCCATATTCTGTTCTGGCTCTTGGTAGCTGACTACAAGTTTGTAGGTTTCAATTGAAAAGACTGAACTTACATACACTTATACACCCTTAAATACAAAAAATTGTCGCATGAATGAGTAAGCCCTTACAGTTCATTCACACCACCCACACATAGCGTGCAACTGTTGACGGAGGGTTGGCAGGCTATACAGGACTGTACGTTGTATTCTCTGTACGCCTCTGGTCACAAGTTCTGTGCATGCGGTAGATTAAACACAATGCAGCATAGTGTTTAGTCAGGGAATTCATGAATTGCACGTGCGTGCACCGTCCCAATTGCTGAACATTAAATGAACTCGTCGGAGGACAATATTGAGAGAGCTCAAGTTACATTTGGATATTAGTGATCCCTATAGCACGTGTTGTGAAAGGGTAAACAAGAAAGTTGTTTCACGTTTCTAGATTTATAAGAAAATAGGCGGTATCCACTTCTGTAAATAACGTGCTTGCTGATAATTATCATTTGTAGTACTGAAGAAAGAAATCATTGCAGTTTTTCTGATTCGCAGTGCTTGAGCGAAGACTTTTCGTGGACGAAGAGCCTGTGACACATGTGAAGCATGTACGATTACTTTTTGGTTAATATAATAACACAGTAAATCACTTCATTGTATCTTAAGTAGTGTAAGTTGACTATCCATAGCTTGATTACAGTGAGATAAACTTCCTGGTTGAGATTTATGGATCAAAACAATACACGGTTGCTTAGTACAGACCCAGCCAAAATAGTCAAGTGGGACCAATGGGGAGTGACATACTGTCAGTTAAAATAGGGTCCCAGTGACACTATGCTTGTCATAAAAGATGACTAAACTTGAAATCTTGTACTTGGAGTTTTTATTATTATTAATAATAATAATAATACTTTCAAGCATGCTGACCTCGCGTTTGAAATATCTCGCTTCCATCTCAAGTACACACTTGTCCGACTCCCCATTGTTCTTGGTGCCCTTGGTTTGGTTCCTCTTGATCTGGGAAATCAACACCGAGAGCACAGCTTTTTCGACAGTCTGTGTAATGCAGAAAACTGCTGTGTTGGGGCGTCTCCATATTTTGCGCAAAGTTCTCGGTGAGTTCGACAAGGCAGCGCTTCCTGGGAGCCAGTCCCATTCGCCGTCTTGGTTGTGTGTAGAGGGGGCAAGGGTACCTGAGCTGATGATGATCCCTCTGTAAGTGAAGATGCGACCCTCTGCTTCTGCATATTTATGTTTTTAATTTGTACATAATAATAATAACAATAGTATGTTACAAAAACACTGGAAGTTAATTGTCTACTCTGACAGGTGATTGTCGCCAGACTGCAACGCCAGTACCCATTTTCAGCTGGACCGACTGGGACAAGTGGAGAAAAGTACCTTGTCCAAAGTTAGAACACGGCACTGGCAAGGATCGAACCCACGATCTGGCCATCATCGGATCATGAGTCCCACGCCTGTTGCTCACTGCCACCCAGCTTCCACATCTGCAATCTAAAATATTGAACTGGCACATAAAGTAAACTTAATAAAGGTTGAGAACGAAATATACTGCTGGTGAAATCAATATAACACTGTTGCTTTGCAATATTCACAGGCATATATAGCGCATTGTCTACCTCTAGCTGAGCTGCTTCATGTTCCAGCTAAATTAGTTTTGTAGGATCTGGCTTTTATTACACATGAACGTTTATTCTCTACACTATATTGTATTGACTATGCAAACGAATCAATGTTCAGGTTAAGGTAAAACGTACGCATGGAATAATCCAAAAAACTCAACGCATTTAAAAATAGAAGATAAATAGAACCTCAAGACATTGCAAAAGGCTTAATATAGATGAAATTTTGCACTTTTCTGTAACACGTTATCGAATAAACGTTCTGCATATGACCTTTCTGCTGTGCCATTCTTTGCGAAATTTGTTTTCATGAAAGAGGAAAATACAACGGTTTAATATATATCTGAAAGAATTATTTGTCTTTTAAGACGGGCTTATCGTTACAAACCTGCACGCCAAAGTATTTGAGTAGCAAAAGAATGTGAAGAAAGACTTTATATGATCATTCTCTTTCATCTCCATTACAGAAAAAACCATTGACTGCTCAAACATAACCAAGCTGACAATATCATGACGAGATCAGTTGACGGTTATCATCTTGCCAATAAGTTATAATTTAGCTTTAGCTTCTGAAGCTCATGTCGTCATATCTTTCAGGGGGCGCCGTTTTGTTATTCTTCGGTATCGCCGTCTCAGTCTGATTAAAGTACAGATCTTCACGCCAACGCTTTGATGTGAAGATCTGATAAAAGCTCATACGGGGTTCTGTTCTAGATCACCGTGATTAGCCAATGAAATCGCTTCTTCACCAGCCGAAAGATAAAACAGCCCTCAGTTTACCCAAACGCTTTGCAATAACACGACCTTCATTATTATTTGCACGTATTTAAATCAGTTAAGATGCCTATCCGAACTAAGCAAAACATTCAGCACACCTTTGGGCATACAGGCCATATTGGGATCAAGGCAAGTAGAGGTTGGAATATAGACGCCTCTTTGAGTTGTTTTGTTCTGCGTAGCTGAATTGTGATTGGATGGTATAAATAGCCTACATTTAAATTAGGTAGATGACCGGAACATCATCAGCTTTTGTCCGATCTTCGTTTAAAAGTATTAGCATTGTGGATTCGTATTTTATTAAGCAGATTGATTACCATCTCAGCTTCAAGTCATGTAGGACATGTATTGTTGAATCTGAAACGATTCCAACTGTAGCTATTGCCACACAGAAAACTGAATCCATTTTCAGTAGAAATTCAGTCAACGTGCCCATTTGAAACTTCATCTTATGATCAGTTGCCGAACAGTAACATTAACTGAAATACGGCAATGCAAATATAACTCAAATATCGGCAGATATAACTCAAATAGGCTAATGTAGATATAACTCAAATGCAAAACTGTACAAATAACTCATATAGACCAACACAGATATAACTCAAGTATAGTACTGTAGAAAGAATTCAGATAGGCCAATGTAGATACAACTCAAAGACAGTACTGTAAATATAACTCAAATAGGGCAATGCAGATATTACTCAAAGAAAATACTGTAGATATAACTCAAATAGGGCAATGCGGATATTACTCAAAGACAGTACTGTAGATATAACTCAAATAGGGCAAAGTAGATATTACTCAAAGACAGTACTGTAGATATAACTCAAATAGGGCAATGCAGATATTACTCAAAGACAGTACTGTAGATATAACTCAAATAGAGCAATGCAGATATTACTCAAAGACAGTACTGTAGATATAACTTAAATAGGGCAATGTAGACATAGCTCATACAGTACTGTAGATATAACTCAAATAAGGCAATGTAGACATAGCTCATAGAGTACTGTAGATATAATTCAAATAGGGCAATGCAGATATTACTCAACGACAGTACTTTAAATATAACTCAAAAAGGGCAATGTAGACATAGCCCATACAGTACTGTAGATATAACCCCAAAAAGGCAATGCAGATATAACTCAAAGACAGTACTGTAGATATAACTCAAATAGGGCAATGCAGATATAACTCAAAGACAGTACCATAGATATAACTCATACAGGGCAATGCAGATATAATACATACAGGGCAATGCAGATATAACCAAAATAGGGCAATGCATATATAACTCAAATATGGTACTGTAGATCAGGGAGTATCATGTGTTGATACTTCCTGTGTAGATATAACTCAAATGCAGATATGTAGTAGATATTACCATCCTTTCCGAGTTGTAGCGCACAAAACTAAGCATTAACTAACCCTAAGCATTAACTAACCATTACCCTTCGAATTTGATGGGGAAACGAAAGGAACTCTTGCCATAGTTTAATGTACAGGTTGACACGTGCTCACACATAGTTTATCATGTCTTTTAAATTATATGTAATGACAGATGAAATCCTTGATTAATTCATTATTTTTTCAAGAGATATCAAACAGTGTTCGCAGCCAAGTAATTTCCGTTGTGTTGTTGGCGTTTTTAAAAGACTGACGGTACGTCGCCGGAAGTTACTTCTGAACAGTCTTTTGTACTGTTACCATAAAGCAGAAGTAAAATTCACATACGAGACAACGCGTGAATTCATCCGAAAGAAATTGATGCCATATTATGCTGTTTTTTATCTTTCGTACAGACTGCCTGGTTCCCGTAGCTTGACTATACATGTGCATGCGCAAGCGTTGTTGAACGAAGCGTCAAGCTTGCGCATGCGTAGTCAAGTTGCGGGAACTAGATTGGACAGTTTCTGAAAAAGTGTCCGTGTATCAGTTATCAGAACTGTTTTGCATCAGTTATTAGGACTGTTTTGAGAAAGGAGTGCTGATATGGATAATGAACAGGACACGTTTATGAATGGTTAAGATGCAACTCAAAAGCAGAACTGTTTGATATAGCTCAAATACAGAAGTGTTATAAATAAATTGGTACCTGGTCGGAATGTGATGGCAATTGCGAAAGTTAACCTTATAGCGCCTAATAGGCTTAGGTTGTATACTCTCTGGGGAGTTGAGAAATGCTCTTGATTGAACATTGTCCGAATGACCAGGGTAATAATGTGCGGAGCGCTTTAAGCATGCCCCTTCGTGATGTGGAGTTTAGCGCGATGTAAGTGACCATATTATTATTATTATTATTATTATAAATACAGTATTGCAGATACAACTAAAACACAGCGCTGAAACTATGAAAAATACGCAGTGTCGCAAACACAACCAAGATGTTAGTACTCGAGTACTCAAAAGGCAATATTTATGAAACGCCAATATCTGTATTCTTGCGACATGCTTGTGCCCATGTAACTCAAAGGGCAAAGCATATGCCACGCAAGTGCCCCATACATTTATTAACCTTTCTTTATAAGGAACTATGGCCGACTATCCGATTTAATTGAATTTCCAAGAACGGTGCTTTTTGACTTAGACTGTAACAGTCTAATTTCCTGATTTCGAATAACATCCTACACATCAGGAGGCGATCCATCAAGTTTACAGGAAATGCCTAAGGATAAATCGCCATTATTAGAACCCGTGATCTGTTTTTAACCCAACATAATGTGGACAGTAATAATAAGTTTATACGTTTGTAATCCAATACATTGAAATACAATTTTTGTGAAATATTAAAATTCATGACGTGGGCAGAGTAAACATAACATTCCCTCTAGGCTAGTCTGGTAGTACTCCACAAGTCATAGCGGATATCTTATAACGAATTACATTGCATTGTATAGTCCTTCGATAGGAAACGTTTAACTACTATTTGTTCACTACGAAAATTGAAATATATACTTAACAGGCAATTGTTGTCTACGATTTACAAAGTCTTTATAAGACCACATTTTGAATATGCTTGCGAAGTTTGGGATGGCACTACTAAAGAACAGGGCAGTAGGTTAGAGCAACTACAACTGGAAGCAGCTAGAATTGTTACGGGATTACCCAAATATGCTTCACGTAAATGTCTATACTTTGAAACAGGATGGGAAACACTAGCTGAAAGAAGGAAAATTAGAAAGATGTGCTTATTTTTTAAAATCCAAAATACCAATACTCCGTCATATCTGAATGACATCATACCAAGTAATAGCAGATCGAGAAAAGTGTATAATTTAAGAAACATGCATAATTTGCCAGTACCATATGCCCGTACTCAAATTTCATATCTATCTTTTGTGCCGTCGACAACCAGAATGTGGAATCTGCTGCCAGACAATGTAAAACTATCTCAAAAACTATCTCATTTCAAGTCACTGATAAAAGTAAAATGTAAAACAGCACCTACGTACTTTTCTCATGGCATAAGAAAATTAAATATTCTGCACACGAAATTGCGATGTATGGCGAGCAGCCTCAATTTTGATTTGTTTAGAGTTGGATTAAGAGATTGTGCTAATTGTTCGTGTGGTGCTGAATGTGAAAATGCAATACATTTCTTGTGGTATGTCCGTTTTATGTAGCTCAAAGAGAACTATTGCTTAAAAATCTTTTATTAATTACAAAAGAGCGTTTTCAGAGCTAGCCTGACTTCTATGTTAAATCGTATTGTACTATTTATATTTTTAATTTGTTTATTTCATTTGGTTTTGATATAAAACAAGGATCTGATTTGATTTCGTTGGCGTACCATCGTATAGGGAGCTTCACGCTTCACAATAAAGGATTTTAGGGAACTAAAGCTAGTGGATATAAAAAACGACCCTCTGGTAAAACCGAAAAGCAAAACAAATAAAATAAAATAAATTAAAATAATGTTGATACTCTGTTGTGCCCGAATCTTGGGGCGTTGTTGCCCGAATTCTTAGAAATTTTGCCCGAATCGAAGGGGGGCGCCTTATAATACAGCGATCTGATGTGAATTCGTTCACGTTTCTGTGTGTGGGTAGCAACGCCATTAGATAGCGACGACCGTGTTTGTACTGAAACTCAGTGACCAGACAGCAAAAGAAATAATGTGCTATATCTGACATTTGCTGGACTGTTGACAAGGGCAAGCTGACCTTTCAGAATAATACTTTGTTGACGGAGCAAATGTTGCGTCTATTATCATGAAACCTCGTGCGTTGCCTTAGCGACGCTCGCTAGTCTACGCTCTGCACAAGGACAGGTCACAACCGTCATTTTGAATTTGGTGTCAGATGATTGGTTGCTAAAAATAGCCATTTCGGGGAAGCCCAAAGTACAAAAAAACGGGAGATCGTGCGTTGAATGGCTTTACAGATGACGTCACTTCCTTCGATGAAATCTCCAGCGACAATGGCGGAGGTGACATGAGGCATGTTCATGTGAGGAAAGCAAAGAAGGCCTCTCGGCTACTGGACCAATCGGATCACTTCTATTAAATGAGGCACCAATCGGATCACTTTTATTATATGTGACACACGAGGCGCCTTGCCTCCAGAACGAGCCTACGTTCATGGTGTAGGGGGTGCAGGATGGTGCAGTGGTTAGCTGTATTCGTTAGTACATTGTATCAGATTTGATGCTTACAGTAGCTCATCTTCGCTAGCCAAGGGTAACATGATCCGCAAAACACTTCTCATGTACCCTTGGCGTATATCGTCTGCAAAGA
>JAUELE010231452.1:0-12051 GCA_031471655.1 Diodora aspera | reverse complement strand
CATCTTTCAAAATATGCAAATTAGCCATGTTGCCAGACAACGATCATAATGGCCCGATCATCTATGCAAATTAGCAAACATCGGGCCATTATCAGATTACAGTGCCCGCGTATTTTGTGATAATGACCGGTCCGTTTATCGATAAGTCTATGCATTTTAGCTATAAACGAATATAATAACATTAAAATGTTAAGCTTTAACTTAAATATATAATTTCAAAATATTCATAATTAAGATACAATTATCTTGCACATAAACACATAAGGAAATAAGCCATGGTCTCGTTTTGACCCCAGATGAACAACATAATTGGTCTAGACTACAACATGCATGGGTGTAGTCATGCTAATCTATTGCATTATCTTTTATTCAACAGCAGTGGATCAGACAGGTTCAAGTAATAATACAAAAGACTACCATCACACATGTCTAAGCCTCCGGGGGAAAAGAGTTCAGGTTTACTGATCAGACTTATTTAGAACGTCGATCCCATAATGCATCTTCAAGCTATTACATCTGTAAGTTCTGAGTGTGTGCATGTGGGCCCCAGAAATCTGATAAGGCGGGTGTGTAAAGTGTAACTTGGAATGAAGAAGCAGATTCCCCTTGTTATGAACTCACCTCCAAGTATATAATGAGTAGCCAGGCTTAGGACGATGGACAGGTAGTAAGCTCAATTTTTTACCCTGACAAGGTACTTTACTCCGCTTGTCCCAGTAAGCCCAGCTGAAAATGGGTATTGGCGCTGCACTTTGGCGAAAACCACTCTCAAGTGGTAACTGGTTAACAATATAATAATAATAATAATTTAGATTTTGTTAAAACATACATTATCGGTGCTGGATGTAGCAGGTTTCACCGCATCGAGTTAGAAGCTTCCGTTTTGCACATAATAAGCAAAGTCAAAATAACCATCACAATCGAACGCAAGCGAGGAGGTTATATCAGATATACCGAACGCTTGGTCGTTATTTCACATATACCACCGCGTGCTCGGTGCCCTTGGGCAACAGATTGTTACTCGCATATAATACCCAGCGCATGTGTTGATTGTCTGAAATAATAAGCCCTGAGAACAGTTGGAATAATCCGACCATGTGGTGTAATGCAAATTTCTGCAAAGCCATAAACACACGTTAGCGATTTGAGGTGTTACATGGTTTTCGGCAATATTTCAGCCATATCCCTGAGGTCTCACTTACATCATGTGTGTATCGGGGCTTCTGTCTCTCTGGGCTGAAAGAGAGGTGCCCGGGCGGGACTCGAACCACAGTTCCCAAGGCTGGCAGATTGCTGGACCGACGCGCTAATCACTGTGCCATCCCGCGTCCAAAACACACACGTTAGAACCGCAGCAGAAATGGCAGACATTTTTACAACATTCCTGATTACAAATTAAGTAAACTGCCTCAAGTCTTTGTACACTGCCTGCCTGGAATGTTTTAGTGGTCTGATTCCCAAACATGGCACATGGGCAGAACGCCATGCTGTTAATACGTGAAGAGCCTTGGAATCTGGTATCTCAAATTTGCCGTTTTGGTTATGTCGACCTTTTGTGAATGATTTGTTGCAAGATGCAAGAGGTTTGACTTAATTTGTCTCATGATCCTGCAAAATAAAATGTTCTGTTCATGACTGGAAATAACAAAATTGGTGTATCAATAAATTGAAAATGATGTGCAAGCAGAGTGTATGTGTGTGTGTGTGGGGGGGGGGGTGTTTGTGGGGGTGTGCGCGCAGATTTGATGTGCATAAAAGTCTGGACTGTAAACATGACCATCCTCTTCAAATCCTGTGACAATTATTTATATTCGTAACTCGTACACTCAGACACTTGTGCATTCAATCAGATATTACTATAATAAGAAACTCGAATGCTCAGAAACGCGTACTCTCAGAAAATTCGTATGCTCAGACACTCATACACTCAGAAACTCTTGTGTTCAGAAACTCGTAAACTCATAAATCCATATGTTTAGGAATTCGTAACTCAGAAACGTGCAGTATATGCTTAGAAATTCGTACACTCAGAAACTTATATGCTCACAAAAATCGTACGCTCAGAAACTCATATGCTCAGGCACTCGCAAACTCAGAAACTTACATGCTAGCTCACTCACTCGTACACTGAAAAACTCCAACGCTCAGAAACTCGTGCTATATGCACTGCATGCTATTCAAGATGATATAAACAAGTACAGCATTCACAATAACCGATATATAGTAGAACGAAACAATGTATACAACAAGATTGCTTAGATAGTTTCCGAACGCACGTTTTCTTAATTTTTTGTCTTTTAATATTTATGTCAGTTAGAGAGTGGGGCCAAAACATTTAAAAAGGGTATCATGTTTTATGCATCAGTCGTGGTATATACATATTTGTATGTGTATTCTCCTTCCCAAAGCTATTTTGCCCAAACAAAACATTGAATTTGACCACGTACAGGTATCCAACTTTAGAGGTTTGAGTTGACAAGGTACTTCAAATCAGTGGCGAATTCAGGGGGGGGGGGGGGTAAACTAGAGGGTCCTCGAACCCCGGATGGGACCGAAATTTTGAAATGTTGGACCCCCACTGCCCTTCAAGTTGCACCCCTCCCTTTCCAAAATCCTGGATCCGCCCCTGTCAAATTATATTGTTTCCTTATTATTCCTGAGTGCCAGACGTAATTGCTGTGTCAGGTGTTGATGATTATGTTAATGTAGAGAGGCGGGTGAATTAAACCGGTGAAATAACTTCCTGACACAATAATTAATCAGTTGTTCATTTACTCCGGATTTAACAGAGATTCCTTTTCGCTTCAGGGTTATCACGTGGACCAGTCTAAGAGAAGATGCCAGAGAGACCGGAAACAAGAGCTGACATGGGAAGGCGATGAAATTGACTTGGATTGAAGTAAGCCGAGCTCATTCGCGCATAACGGCAACGTCATGAACGTCACAAACGTCGACGTCAACGTCTCGTCAAACGACTGGAAGTCCATTGACAAAGCGCTGTACGACGTGGAAACCTATTATCTATGGGTTATCTTTGCGCTTGGTTTTCCTGGAAACTCTGCAACGATATTCACATTTATAAAAATGGCTCCTGCGCGGTCGCTGACCGTGTACATAGCTTTGTTAGGACTTGTGGACAATTTGGCCATCGTTACAAAACTTCTTATATTCGTCCTGCTGGACCACGGAGTGACAATTGGAAATTTCGGATGCAAACTTCTTGGTTACCTCGGAAACTTCTTAATCACATTCGGCAATTGGCTTCTCGTCGGGATGTCCGTGGAAAGGTTCGTAGCAGTGTGGTTCCCATTGAAAATCGGACATACATTGACGTTTAAGAAATCGGTGGTAGTCACAGTGTTACTTTCTCTCCCTCTCTTTTGTTTATTCCTGCATTTATTCTGGGCTCTTAAATTTCAAACGGATGCAGAGGATGGAGTTATGTTCTGTGATGTTTACGAGGAGTACAGATATTTCATTGTTCATGTGTGGTTCTGGATTAATATACTTGCTTTTGCCGTCGTGCCCTGCTGTTTGCTAATAATCTTCAACACTCTCATAGTCATCGGAATGGTAAAATCTGGCAAAAGAAGGAACTACCTTCAAGGAAAGAAAAAGGCAAGCAACGTCGAACGTAACCGTCAAGTGACGTTAATGTTAGTGACGGCAGCGGCGACGTTGGTAGTGTTAACAACACCGCGTTGTGTTATGCTGATCTTAATCCCTTACTGGGTGCCAGAAGTAGGATCAAAAGAGGCTACCGTTCATTATCTACTTGATACTATTGCTCACGTTTTATGTGATTCTACCCACGCGGTAAATTTCTACGTTTATTCTCTCAGTGCACGGAGATTCAGACGTTACTTTTTAGACTTGATTCTGTGTCGGGGAAGAACGAGAAGAAAGTCGGTGAGTGACTTTGGCACTTCCTCGCGTTCCTCTGAAACACAGAACAGGAGGCCGTCTCAGAACTTGTTAAGGCGATCCCTCTCTGCCTCCGAGAGTCTACGGAAACGGTTCAGCTTTGGTCTGACGAGTAGTAGCAATTTGTAGAATACTACGTGCCTTTTATCGCTCCCCCAAAATATAAACTGACGGTCAAAAGAAAGTACACCGATGACAAAAAAGGCAAAAAGACAGGTGATTCAAACATTTTACTTCGAAGGTATAAGAATTTGACTAGATGTCGAAACTGATATACACAATAATCACCATTAAATGTTGTTGATGACAACAAAAAACAGTTATACTCGGTATACTTTCTTATGATCGTCAGTTTACATTATTTTCATGGTTCATACAGAATGTGATGTTTTAATTCAAGCATTTGTCAAGGATTTTTCAAGTGCTAAGGAAGGTTTTAATGACTCAATTCAGCGTAATGTGTCCTACTTTTTCACGTTTTCCATAAGAAATAAATCTTCAGATGTAGGTAGGAATTGGTTTCGTGTATTCCACTTACATGACAAGTTTGTGAAGTAAGTAAGGTCGAATCCGGACAGTCATTGGATGGGTGACTGGTTCATGTTGGGACGCTCATGTCTTCAAGGGTTCACCCTGATTCACACTGAAATGTCAGAGGTGTCACATTTGGGAAGTATCTTTGCTTGTTATTGCCTCAGCTCACCCTCCTGAAAGTCCGTGGTCAAGAAATAATAATGATAATAATAATACATGTAGAAAGATTGACATGGATGGACGACTGAACATTATTGAAATGCAAGGTTAAAAAGATAAGTTTTTAGACCAGATCTAAAGGTGAATAAGTCCTGAGAATCTCTCAATCTCTAGGGCAAGTTGTTCCAAGCCATGGGAGCTGCACAAAGGGTAATCCGAGCTCTCAACAGCCAGTTTAGGTCATATACTCCCTGGGGAGTTGAGCAGTGTTGTTGCTTGTGCACTGGTTACCTGATCAAGATGTGAATGCAAAGTTCGGTTTGCTTGCTGTCAAATAATTGTGTACATAAAGTTCGTTCGGGCCTCATCTTCTTTTCAAAACTAAAGCTCCCCGACATTGGTTACATCTTATCACTCGGAAAAGCGACGAATGCTTCATGCCTTCGCGAAATGGTGTACAGAGTGCCTTGACATCAATGCAATACAATCGATGTCTTGTCAACGAATGTTCAAGTTGGTCTTGCAGCGTGGTTACTCGAGAGCACCCCATGAAGCCTACGGGAAGTGACGTGCCCCAAGGAGGACCCCTGAAACTCAATGCTTGTCGTATAAAGCCTAGCTTATGGCGACCTTGTGTCGAGCAGAAACTGGCAGCAACTGACTGATCGGCGCTTGTGCACGGGCGACATAAGCGCTCTTGCAACTGGCTTGCGACTGTCAGAAACTAGTTGCCGCCGTATCCTGAGGATCGCACATGTTCTTCTTCTGCGTCCAGTTGCCGACTGTATTCCGTTGGACGCAAGCAACATTTAAGCGCTCTTACGACTGTTAGCAACTCTATCTTGGCAGTTGCGTCTGATCGCCGTCATCTCCAGTCGTAGTCCACACACGCTACCAGTTCCATCGCGTCGTAGTGGACATAAGCTACCAGTTCCAGCTAGTCGCGTTCAGTTGCATCGCGTAGTAATCCACATAAGCTATCAGTTCCAGCCAGTTGCCGTCCGTTCCATCGCGTCGCAGTCCACATAAGCTACCAGTTCCAGCTAGACGCTGTCAGTTCCATCGCGTCGTAGTCCAAATAAGCTATCAGTTCCAGCTAGACGCGGTCACCCTTTTCATTCTATCGATATCCTGTATGAGCTCTATTTTACCTTGGTGTGGCTGAAATATTGCAAGGTAAAGCATCATCTCAACTCAACGTTTTGGTAGGGTTTATTAATAAAGAACGCCCGACTCATTGATGATTTGATGCTGTGAAACCTGCACAATAACACTATGGTACCTATGGTAAAATGCAGTATTATAATCTTCGAGCACTGCTACGGACATTTTATTTGTTTATGTCAAAAATATTGCTGATAAACCGGGATTCAAACCCAAGAACTTACAGTCCGTCACAGGCAGAACTGGTGATATACTGTTGTTACCCAACTAGTATTCACTACTGTTTGCCTGTGCGTACTTTCACAACTGTATACCCTTGTCAATGGAGTTCCAGGGGCAGTGTTGTAGTAGTAATGGTAATAATTCACTAATATAGCACCGATCCATGATTGTGTGTAGTCTGAGCTATAATAATAATAATAATAATAAGAAGAAGAAGAAGAAGAAGAATGTATTTACATTTATTCACCAAACATATCCACACTTATGAATGCTTCAAGCAAACAGAGAGTTATTAAAAACTGTTATCGGGATAATGTACATTCAATGACCATATCAACTCCCTGGGAAACATACAGTTCAAACCACCTGTTCAGCACTAGAAGATTAAAATCTCTTACCCCAATACTTCCCACCGGACACACAATCACCGCCAGGTGACCTGCGAGTTGTTTGAAAGTTACTTGTCCAAGGGAACACTATTGACAAAAATATCCTGTCTGTGAGGTAAGGTCCACCAAGCCCTTCCTTTTAAACGAGGCACTGAACAGGTAGACAAGATCGGGCACACAAGCCCCCCCACCCCCCACCCCCAGTGGCGGATTATTTACGACCCGGGCTCCTAGGCTAAGCACCAGTGCCCGGAGCCCCTTGACTGTATCCTGACCAAGCCTCCTGCACTACCCTTCTTTAAATAGGTATGAACAGAATATACACAAAGGGATTGAAATGTCGACCAAATCGTACCCAGATAAACCAATTTTTCTTTGCTCTCGGATCCCCATCTCTTCCGGAGCCCCAAGCTTAAGCCTATTTAGCCTTATGTTAATCCGTCACTTATCACAGAGCCCCAACAAGTCCCTCTCCACAGACATACCAGTACCAAGACTTTATTAAATCAGATTGCTCCAGAGACATTATTTTTATATGATGTATATGACACAAAATAACATACAGGAGACAGTTTTCCATTCATGATTTTGGGTTTATACCTGGTTTTCGGCAATCTTTCAGTCTCATTGCTACGGACTCACCAACATCCTGTTGGTGTCGGGGCTCTTGTTTCTCCGGGCTGAAAGAGCGGTACACGTGCGGGACTCGAACCACAACTGCTGACAGATCACTGGCCGACGCGCCAACCACTGCGCCATCCCGCGATATTAATGATTGTCTTTAAAACAAGATTGCACATTCAATGGACACTGAAATGCTGTCTCAACATTTTAAGTAATAAAATTCCTTCAATGGAAGCCGGCTATAACCTGCTGGCGATCCATCTGACATGATCAACTAGAATTGATAGTCACTTTTGGGTACCTTTTCCGTAGCACAGATGACGAAGCCGTTTTCCAATGCTCTTTATCATCCACTGATTTCGAAAAACTTCATTTATGCGTGAACCGAATATATCCGGGCCTAGCCTTGCAAGATTCAATCAAGTTCATCACATTCTTTCCGCGTTCACAATTGCCAGGCATGCTATCACAGGTTTCCAATCTCGCAGTTTGAAAGTCCTCTGAACTTGTTAAACACTGTCGTTATAAAGGCATATTCTCGTAATATGTAACCAAAACAGAACTTCCCAGATTCACATATCTCATGGCTTCACAGTCTTGCAAGTCCTCTGAACTTGTCAAACATTTGTCGTTATAAAGGCATATTCTCAGTATTTTATAACCAAACCGGGTGTTTCACATAGATCAAGGCTTCACAGAAGGTTCTCAACGCTTGCAAGACCCAAGCGTTACATAGGCCAGGCCCTCCCTTTGGTTTTTACGCAAACAGGGTCATCAAAGGTTCACACAACGTATTTGCTCGTTCCTGTCGTATGAAGCCGCCGAAAGGCACAAACGTGTTTCCTCTGCAGGCTGTGACCGAAACTTTGTTTTTCTGACATACTTTATTTTAGTTTTATTAAGAGACGTGGCAAGTCTATAAAAATGCAAGTCTAGGGATAGCTGATCTGAAATTCGGCCGAGGAGACACAAAGCCCTGTACAATAAATGTATACTCTGTGAAAAATACATAAAAAGAAGAAAAAAATAATGTATTTCACAGACTGCAGTCTAGCGGAAGCTGGAAGTGAACGCATGCGCACTTAGGGTTTGTTGTAAGAAGAATATAAGGGATCGCTACGTTAAATACATAATGACGTCATTCATTCAGCTTAAGTTGCATACTTTGCCGATTCCCCCCTCTGGTATAACCACATCTCATGGATGCAACATTCTGCTATCAGCATAGCTCGTTATATCTATACTGACGTCCAAAACAAAGTATACCAAATGATTTCAATTATTTTCCCTCACGTCTTTATTCCATGGTTGATCAAAAGAATGCTTGGATTTCGGTGAGTGTAATTTCATTGACATCATCTCATTGATAAACCTTCCAAGTCTTGAAGGGATATCTCTTGTATATTCAACGCATTTGTCAATTCATTCAGTTGCCTCTCAAAATCTTGGTATACTGTCTTTTGGACGTCAGTATATATCATTACCAAAATAACTTATCAGCAATATAAGTATAATAGAACTATTTTGAAAAGAAGCGAAAAAGGAGAACCAATCAAATCAATTGTCTCCTGCGTCCAATCCCAGCCATGTTCGACTACGGGCGCTAATCTTTGTAGATTATGAGCGACGGGAACCAGCGAAACGATCTGAATGATCCTTAAAAAGATCATCCCCAACACGCCGTATGTTTTCAATGACGTCCCGCACTTCCGCCTGTATACAGACGTAATCTCTGTTATTAATAACCAACGGAAATTTGCACGGGGTCCTATAGTCCTCCGATACATCCAAGTTCACCCGATTTGTTGTGGTAGAGTATTCACAGCTAGATATGGAACGAAAACCGAACAACGTTAATAAGACACAATATGCATTTTATGCAATTCTTCCATTATTTGTGCCAACCCATTTACAATACTGGGTTATAATCTGATATATGTACACTCATATAGTTTGGCATAAATGCACGGAGAAGGAATGACCATGAGCATGATCACGTGACAAGGGAGCATTTAGTGTCAGGTTTGGTGCAGGCTTTCTTCCACATTTAGTTTTGGTTCTGTTGATATTGTATTTGACAAAGGCGTTAACGGGGTGCTGTCTTCGTGTTTTTCCGGATTGCCTTCGGGTTTTTCCGGTGAGGTTCGTAAAAGTGTGTTTTCTTCCAAAAGCCGAGGAAGTTGTCCATTAGGCTCTGCGTTTATATGGACATTGGTCTTGAACACAGCACGTGCTCGGAATCTGTTCGCGTCCATATTGTTTATGCTTTTGCTATTGAACGTGTTGAATGACCTGCTCGGAGTGCTGCTAGACCGTCGCAGAAGGATCCGTTTCCACTTCCGTTTCAACTCTGTTTGTACCTGTGTAACAGAATAAAGAATAAGGTTAATACCAATAAAATATTTAAACACAGGTGAGTCATTTAATAAGAGAAGCGTTCGCAAACTGTCTGAGCAATCTTGTGTATATCGCTTCGTTCTACTTTATATCGGTTATTGTGCATGTACATGTATATATCTTGAAAAGCTTGCCATGCACGCAACAAGTGATCGCGGATAATTTACAACCACGTAAAACATGTATCAATGCTCTCAATAATTTTCTGGATCGTTTGCAAGAGTGTCAAAACATCCGGTCTGTATTCGGCCCCACATGTGACGTGTCACTATTTATATCCAACTATAGTAATCTCCATGCCGCGACGAGTAATGTTTCACCAGGCTTTGAGGAATCGATCTGTGTTGGTCTGTAAGAAGTCTATTAAACAAGATCCACCCGAAGATGGCATATCCCCCCGGCACTTAATTACAACTGAGGTATGACACAATCAGTGAAGTTCAATACTGTTTATCATCTTAACATGCAGGACCAGTTCACCACCTGGTTTATCTGCGTACCAAATACCTCGTGTAAATACCTCAAGCAGTTTTTGATTTCTGTCCCGGAAACGAAAGCTACCCCAAAATTTTCAAAATTCAAATTTGGTTCACGGAAACGGAAAAAAAAAATAAAGTTTAGAAATTCACAACTAGCAAACGGCACCAGTTCACCATCTGATTTAACTGCGTGCCAACTTTAGTGTGAATACCTCAAGCGGTTTTAGAGTTCTGGTCCGGAAACAAAGGCTACCCTAAAATTTTCAAAGTTCAAATAGTTTCCATGGAAACGGAAAAAATATAAATCTTAAAAATTCAAAATTAGCAAAAGGCACCAGTTCACCACCTGATTTAACTCAGTACCAACTTTTGTGTGTATATACCTCAAGTGGCTTTAGGGTTCTGGCCCGGAAACCTAAAAGCTCACGGACGGACGGACGGACAGACGCCCGCAATATGACTATATCCCCCCGCATTATAATAATAATAATTAATTTATAATGCGCCTAGACTCCATCAAAAATGCTGTTCACCGGCGCTGACAAATTAAAAACAGAGGAAATAATGCCAATATGTACAGTGCAACTATGGAAAAGCATGGATGAAGAGATGTGTTTTTAGTGAGGATTTGAAAAAGTCTTTTGATTCAGTATTACTTGGTTCAAATGGGAGAAAGTTCCAGAGCTGGGGGCTGCACACTGAGAAGGCATGATCTGACATTATAGATTATAGTAAGGGGCTGGAATAGCAGAGTGTCACCAGACGGGGGGGGGGCATTAAAATGCAAACTGAATCCTTTTCAGTCGGACAAAATTAAGAAGTTACGACGTTTTATTGACGCGAACACTTTTATAATGTCTACTCTACAGCATACGTTATTTATTTAACATAAAATGCTTCAAACATATGTCTTGTTTGGGACCACGTATCCAACTTTAAGATGCATAATCTTCATAATGTTCAAATGTTTGAGAAAATGGCCCGCTGTCCACTCATTACTATGCGATCAGGCCCGCGGAGGTCAAAAGGTTGCAACCCCTGAATTCGACAATGCAGAAAATCGATGTATGCTCCCTGGGGAGTTGAGTTGGTTATGGAATTACTGTGTGCCCAACCGGGTTTACATAATTGCATCTACGTTGCATTAACATGAATTTGGCGTTCTTATAATGGAATATTGCTGCAAGATGATGAAGCTGGACAAACGACTTACCTCACTGTTGAGGAAACAAAACAGCATAGTCACAATAAAACCCTGAAAAAAGAAATTGGGATGTGAATTGGTGATTTTGAGTTTTACATGGTTTTCGGCAATCTTCCAGCCACATCACCACGGTCTCACCAACATCGCGTCGGTGTCGGGGCTCCTGCCTCTCTGGGCTGAAAGAGAGGTGCCCGGGCGGGACTCGAACCACAACCGCCAAGGCTGGCAGATTGCCGAGCCGACACGCTAACCATTGCGCCATCCCGAGCCTGGATATTTGAAAGACAACAGTTGATTCTAAGTATTCACGCTCTTACTTTCATTTCTCTCTTTATATACTCAGCCCAACTATTGAAGGGTCAGTGTAACGACCAACCCGTAATTTTCGAAAGTCATAATGATGGGTATAATTATTAGTAACAGAGCTTTAAAAACAAAATGTATATTTTGTAAAATGAACAGAGGAAATGTGCAATGTCATGAAAATAAGGCTGCGTTCATTGGCTATGTTTTTAATACTCATTGTACGTTGAGGTTTTTTCACATTTTTAGTCATTTTTAAAATACAGATTCCTAGCATGTCTTGTTTTCAGCAAGTCGCTACATAAAACATGAATAATCAAGCAATCATTGTCTTATCAATCATTGTGGAAAATTCACCTAAATGTCACGAAAACGAAAGCCTCAAAAGTACCACATAACGTCTATTCTAATGAGTGACCTTTCAATAGTTGGGCTGAGTATGTTGGGCCCCCCTTTGTACAAAACCTTGATCCGCGCCAATGAGCTACAAGTATCCTGCCATCCACAGTCCGATCTCTGGAGCAGTTTCGTTAACCCTTTTAGTCCTGAATTACATAATATTATGCGTGCTGATTTGACGATAATATAATATGATAAAACTTTAAAAGGGCGACCTGGGGGAGGGGGGGGGGGGCAATGATCCCACATCCGG
>JAUELE010231441.1:0-12052 GCA_031471655.1 Diodora aspera | reverse complement strand
TCATCCACATATAGAATCATGCACACTAAGTTCCCACCTTGTCACAATAACAATGAGAGGTCGTGTGCGCAAGTGTACTTTTCTCGCTAGTACACGAAGTCAATCGTTCCACTGAGTAGAGAATGAGTGGAAAGGCTACATACTAGTACATGTATATATATATCGTAGACCATGTGGCCAAAAGTACAAAATAAACTCTTGTTTTGTCTTGAAAAGTCTACAAGCCAGTACGCTCAAACATTCTCGTCTTCTTCAATGTAATTTAGTTCTGCAGCTTCAGTCTCTTTGTTTATTTAACATTAAACGGACGCTCACAGGTATTGTGTATTTTAGGTATGCTTCAACACACTTCCATTGGCTAGAATGCATAAAAGAGCATACGATGGAAATAATAAGTTATTAAAAGGAAGTTAAACAAATTCATTCCAAACAATAGCCTATTTTATTTTACCTTTTTGAATTTCGTTTTTTGTTAAATCAATTTCTGCGATCGTCGCCTACGTATACGGTTGTGGTCTACAATTTAAAGTTGGACGTACATGTGTTCTCTAAGAGGATATGGGTATGGTGCTATACATTGTAAAGGTATCCATCAATAAATAACGCCGTATACCCTTTGTCCCGGCAGATGCAGACAGATTTATTTTCTGCTTTCTAATAGAATTCCGAATCTCTTTCCGAACCTTTCTCTGAAGGTTTTCAGAAGAATTCCGCCAATTTCCGAAATGTCTTCCGAGTATGAGCCGAATGCATTTATCTGCAAGTAGGCCTACAACGTTTCCAAACTAAAGGTTTCCGAAAATATATTGAAAATGATAAGTTGTTCCACCGTTTTATAACAAAATCTGCAAATAGAAACAATTGAACTAATATTAACTAAACGTTGTCGAGCTTCTCCGAGCCGTAGCTTATTATCTGTCCTTGAAAGAAGCGCCTACATTCGGTAGAGCGGCTCACAATTTACAAAATTGTATTCGAAAGTTCGTAATGCATTCATTTTCCCTTTTTAAGACGGGGACGGGGGTTTTAAAATGAGAGCAGTCTCTTTTACCAGAGACTATTGTGCGTCCACGTCATGAAAAAATAACAAACGCGTTGTATGTTGAGTAGATCCATCGTTGTGGGACACGTGATGTAATGGTACAGTGTTCGCCTCCCAACCGTTAGGCCAGGGTTCGAATCCCGCCTGCGCCCATGTGTTGTACCCTTAGACGAGGTGCTTTACTCACATTGTCTCAGTCCACCCAGCTGAAACTGGGTACCTGGTTGGATGGCAATGTGAAAGTTAACCTTCAAGCGCCTAACTGGTAGCTTGGGTTGTAGCCTAGCTATACTCCCGGAGATTTCACGAATGGTGTGGATGGTACATGGTTCCAATGAATGGGGTTATAATGTTATAAATGTACACATAACATGCATACATACATATATTCATTTATAAAGCGCAGATATCCAGCAAGAGCTGCTCAAATGCGCTGTTTGAGTCCAAGTGAAAAGCGAAAGAAGAAAAAGCAATGTTAGCAACAGGCTATGTATGCCACGGTAAATAGCAGTGTTTTTTGTTGAGTCTTGAAGGTTGACAGTTGGAACGTACATTTTGGGCATTTGTCGTGGTAGTTTTTGTTCCATAGTGAGGGACCAGCTGCTAGGAAAGATCAATCTCCATAGGATCGAGTTCGGATTGGGTTGACCTTATAATTAGATTGATCGAAGAGATCAGGAGGGCTGGTAGGTTTGAACAAGATTAATTTTGTCATGTACAAAGTGGCCAGTCCATGCATGGCTTTAAACACTAGTATACTGATTTTATACTTGATGCACTGTCGAATAGGTAACCATATAGGTAAATATTTTAATGTATAGGCTATTCATTGTTCACAATGTTGGTTCTTGAAGAGGAAACATATTTTATTTTTTTTGTGTTTAGCCACTTTGCGAACTTTAAAGTTGAAGTGAGACATAACGTCTCAAAAGTGGAAGAAGCTTTCGTAAAATATCACTATTTACGCCCTACACCTGATTATAATGTTAATTGTTTTCACCTCTTTCCTTATACAAACCTCCACCGGGAAACTACAGACATGTTTCTATATGTCTTGAGAAATTAATATACTAAGCCGACAGTAGAATTATGAGATTGGATAGAAGACGACAGGCACCTGTTTTTCTGCAATACAAGTGAAACGGTATCATTATCCGAAGGAAGGTTCAGGGATAGAGTATGTTTGCGGGTGTGTATGTGTTTATAGTGCTCTCAAAAAAAGCAGGAAGTACAGAAATGCTGTAGGCCTACCACTCCACGGTCACTTTCTGTGGTGTATTCTTATGAAGGTCACAGAATAAAGATCTTCTTATCAAAGCTCCAACAAGGACAAGAAATAACTATAGGTCACAGAATAAAGATCTTCTAATCAAAGCTCCAACAAGGACAAGAAATAACTATTGTGGATCGTGCCTTCCAACATACAGATCCTTTCTCACAGAATTTGAACAAGCCACGACTCATTGAAGAGTGCACTCAGTTTAGAACATTATATGGGGAACTTGAAAACCCACCTGTGTATGAACAAACTGTCATGGAAGCGCCTGTGAAGCTTTAAAAAATATATCGTTATTAGTATAACTATTAGGTATCTAACACAAGTTGTGAACACAAAAGCATTTCACAGTATCACCGTGATAGACGTAGCTAGTCTATCGCAACTCTGTGCGTACATGACTGTGAGCAGTTTTAATGACAGTTTCCACGCTCATTAGGGTACCGTCTTTTGAGCTGTGGCAGTCAATTGGGTATAATATATGCTTTAAAGAGGTACTTTCAGAACTCTGAACCCTTGCTTTATGGAGAATGGAACACGTGGTCAGAGAGTTATGGTGAATGGTCCAACATTCAAACACAGCCATTTTGAAGAGTGATGTGTACAATTACAATTTAATTCGTGGAAACGTTGGAGTGTAATAATAAAAAACACATGTTTTGTTGATTGAAAGCGAACTTTATTCAAAATTCTCTAACTTCAACCTAGAGTGGTGATAAAATATATGAATCTGTCATATGTACATTTGTACAACCAGCAACAATAACAAAACAACTGACGAATATCAACGCCTGCCTTTCTCAAGATCGAGTTCACACACGCCATTAAAATAAAATGACTTCAAATAGGTCTGACTACACAATACTTGCAAAACATACTGACAAGCAAATAAATATACTGCTACAAAAGCATTTTCTTTCATGCAACTAAATGCCAACCTGTATCAATGGAGTGGAATGTACACCATTATCCACGCCTTATGACAACCACTAATACATATCCGTGGCAGCCTGTCCATACATGACGACAGTATATCACCAGTAGTGATCACAAATAAGATCATGAGGCTGTCATCAGCGACAAATGGATTGTGGGACATTGTACACAAGCGGTTCTTAAATGTTTTTGCACGCTGCACCCTTTTTACGAAATGCCAGAATGTCATTCTCCCTTCGAAGATATGCATTCCAACTAATTTATCAGTTCGAACTTTGTTCTATCTACAAAACTAAGCGCATGTAGGCCATATAAACGTCAGAAATCACCCATAAAGATTCGAGAACTATCACTTGTATAGAATAACTCCTAACATTTCAAGATAAGATTTTAAATATCACATTTAAAATATTATAGTGTGCGCTTGCGTGTGTGTTTCTATGTTCCACCAATGAGACCAGAGATCACAAATGCCCCATGTGTTCTTATAAATAGAGCCCCACCTGTCAAATTTGTCACGACTAATACATCTTAGTTCCACTTGTATCGCTTTCTAAATGCCGACTTATTTTACGGCTAGGCAACAGCTGCAGTATGCTGTAAGCACACTTCTACCTGGCTGGGAATATTGTACTTGTCATATTCATATACCTGAAATATTTCCAGCACCAGCCCACACATGACTCACCTGAAGCTATTGACCTCGATATTGTAACTCAAATAAGCTGAAATACGCCATGATGCTTACTAAGAGAGATACATTCATGCATAACTACCTACATGTATTACCTCAATGTACACTGTCAGGACAATAGAAAATGTCTGATGTCTGGTTTGTAATATGACCGTGAATTGTTGCAACTTGTATATATTTTGTAGTCGAATATCACCACGTTATCAACGAACTAAGACTCGCAAAGCGTTTTAATTTCTACCCAGCAAGTTTCGATTGAGCGTGCATCTAAGAAGACCCTAGAGGCAATTTATTTCTTAGGAAGAAAATAATTACAAAAGAACCGCTTCACATATCGTTTCTTACCTACTTACTTTAACAACCAGACTTTAATAAAGATTTCGGTATGATACTAGAAAAAATGTCTTCTTTGTTAGAGGATTTATTTATTTATTTTCGCACAGGTTTACGGCTGAAAAATGAACGGCAAGTCATAAGGCGAACTACATGTATTTTGAAGTGCAATTGGTCTATGCGTGGCAATAATCTGCAAGCCACAGTATAATGGTCAAGCATGACACCAAACCGATGATCGCCTATAACGTTCATGTCAATTTCTTGAATTATTGATAGATTCTAACACCCAAGACAACGTTCTGGATCCTATCAAATCTAAAAAGACAAAGGAATTCAAGGTTGTCTCCAGGTTGTACTTGATTACAACATACTCTCTAAGACATAGATGTATCCCTTGGACCGAAAAATAAACTAAGCACTTCTGATAACGTCACTCGCTATGTGAAATATTTCAATGGTTTTGGTAAGCTTGGCATGTCCCAGTTGTTGTTGTGCCGATAACGTCGGCCACTCAGCGTAAACACAAGGTCATGTAAGTGAACTTGCTATTCAAACCGTTACAAGTGCAAGGCTGCCATTCAATTTAATACGCGTTGACACAAATGTGCACATGTTGTAAACAGTGATACAGAGACACGTTGCACTGCATTGGGCGTGGCAATGTCGCATTATAGTAATACACAGAACTTAATAAATCACTTTCAGTCTATAACCTTCCATGACTCGTTTGCTACGAGCGAGGAACATTTTACTTCCGGGGTATCGTTGTGGTTTTATTTTTTCAATAACTAAATAACTTGAAACTTTTATCAGAGGGACAGGGTCAGTGGTTATATTTGACAATAATAAATAATGTTCATGCTTCTGCCTGGCTGACAAAAGCTGGAATGTTTCACAAGATTCTT
Source organism: Diodora aspera (assembly GCA_031471655.1). Taxonomy (NCBI): domain Eukaryota; kingdom Metazoa; phylum Mollusca; class Gastropoda; order Lepetellida; family Fissurellidae; genus Diodora; species Diodora aspera. The sequence continues at coordinate 6,863 of JAUELE010231441.1, read as the reverse complement.
TTCCCACGACGAACTTGACTTCCTGAACTAAAATCATTTGTCCATAATAATAGACTAATAGTTCTTACAAATCAATAAATACATATATAAAAGTATTGAGATTAAGACATTCATTACCTTTTTTCAGAGATCAGATTTATAAGTTACATTTTCAACTATAAACGCATGTTTACAGTTCACTAACATTTCATATTAACACTGGTGTGAAATATCATCTGACAATATTCTCTCCCCGAATTTGATAAATATCAGTCAATAAAATGTCCATAGCAGCTGACGAGATCTGTTTTGTATGTACATCAGAGACATATCAGGACTATTAAATATCTGCAGATCTGCATAAATAGCACTGAGTACATGTGGTTTGTTAACGCGCACACACATATCCTAACCATTGCCACAATCTAAAATTGTTATACATTCGACAAGTTTCACAGCAGATAATACATGGTTTAAGCATATTTTATCATAAACAATGAAATGCAAGACATCAAAACCATAAAATAAACCTCATGATACAATTATTACAAATACAGAATTACCATGAAGCCTACCGGTGATATGTGTAACTTTTAAAGTGGCAGTTTTTAATTTACAATGACGAACATTTAAAACCTAACAAACATTTAACCACAAACTCGACAGCACTTCCCTTAAGTCGAAAAATGGGTTATCATACATGACAGGGAAGGCAGTGTTTGAGAATGATAATTATCTATTTTTGAGAAGAGGATGTGCATAACACTGCAAGACTTGTAAACACAAAATGATACTTACACAACTAATATATCAAATAAAGGTTTTGTACCTTAGACCTGCCTGTTTCAGAAACAAAATTAAGTGTTTTGATCCTTCAGTTGCAAGTGGTTTACTAGTACATCATGTCTTAGGTTAAACAATGTAAACCCAAATTTACACGTCTTAAACTATATTCTGGTATCGTCATGCGCAACATTCATGTACACGCATGGACATTTGTTGTCCAGATAAATATATGTTGTGTCGACTAAAACGTTTGCATACGTTCTACGTGGTCAAAGTTACTTGTCAGGGTTGGTCAAACAATACCGTTGTTGCCCATGGAAAGGTATGTAACACTAATCTACTTGTGAGTCTGTATATTTCAGTTTTTATATTAGTACAAGTCTATCTAAAATGCATGACACTTTCGCTCTTTGCGAGTAAATTGTGAAATTTTACTCGTTTCGACAGTGGAAGCAAGGCATTCTAACATAGTAAATGATGATATTATTTATGTCTACAGTTCAGTTACCTAGACATACAGTTATATATAGTTATACACCAAAAGCACCAGGCCCCCATCACCTTGTATATATCGTGAAAGACGCGTGGGAGTATTGTTGCCATGGCAACATGGGGCTATATTGAATTTCCCCTGAGAGGGCCTATCTACAAAAGTTACACGTAGTTACATATTGAGACATGTTCCAATGACTATGTGTTATCTTAGTTTCATTAATGAAGCAGAAATTCTATATTTCGCTTAACATTGAAAAGACAGTGACATATATTAGCAATTACCGTATAACTGTCATTAACTGACCGTATAACTGCAATTAACTGACCGTATAACTGCCCGTATAACTAAGTTTATATTTCCAGGTATTTGGATCTTGGGCCTCAATGGAATGAAGGTTCATTAACACATGATTTACTGACACTGCATCGCAAAATAACTTATTAGTGGCTCGTGTTACTGAAAACATTTCATGGCTAAGTGAAAGAAGACGTTCTAATTTTCGAAATGCATTAACTGTTTTAGAGTGAATAGGGATATAATAAATATATTACCCAAATACCGATGCTTTAAACACTTTCACAACAGCAAAAACACGATAAACCTGCGACCGAAAACGCGCCTGCAAACAAACACGTCAACTGTGAATAATCTTGTACCAGCGCTGTCGATGCCTTTCGAAAATCCCAGACTCCTACTTAACCTCAAACATAAGTTCTAAGATCCACTCATATAGTCGAAACGCCATTTTCGCCATCAATATAATCCTAAAACATATCAGTGACAACAAAATTAATATGTGATATTTGCGTTAACAGTTAACACATGCAGCATATATGAATGGTGGAAAAAATATATACATCTTGGCATGTGTAAAACAAAACGGAAGCCTCATATATAAATATATAGCAAACCTGAGAAATGTGACAAACATATTATAATGAAATTACACAACAAGTGTCCATGCGTATTTACACATGAAGTAAATAAAAAACAAGGGCATGGTCTGTAAACCAGCTAACAATATATGGACACTCACTCCATCATCCGTTATCCAACATTGTCTTAAATGCGACAAGCTTTGAAGGCTTAGTTATCGAACTCCTGAGAATAGAATAGAATAAATAGAATAGAAAAGGTTTCGCATTTCCTGTACGTCAGTTAGAAAAGAATACAGTTTGCTACTCAACCTTTCGGGAGCTGTGTAATACTAATTTCCAAACTAATACATGTCACCCAAAACGTTTTGTTTGTTTAATCCACAAACACACTGAAGTGGCTCAGAGTTCGGTCTAAGTCTTTAACACCATGCTCGTTTGTTTGCCTATGTTCCCTTTATCTCCACTTATAGTCAACCACATCAGCGTAATAAAGGTGATCTATTGTGCCAGTCATGAGTGCAGCATGTTATATATCTGTTATTGCAACAGTAGTTAGAACTTGAGTCATTTGGATCCTTGCCAGGGGGAAGAGAAGAAAATAGGGTTTAATGTTTGCATAAACGTCTACGTTTCAGATCTGAAGCATGCTTAATGTTATTTGGAATAATATTTGTTATGGTTGAATTGAAGAGCTTACCTCTTCGAATAAAAGTTATTGAACATGCTTTAATGGAAGTATTAAGTTTAGATCTTTACTAGTATATGATTTATATTTCTGAAGTATATGCTTAAGCCTTTACTCCTCTTAGTGTTTACTGTTCATGATTATCGAGAAATTGGTTCAAAGCGTAACATGGATTATAACTGGCTTTGTAAAAGAAAGAATAGACTGTCTGTCTGAAGTTAAATTATCTTCACTATCATATTACTTCGGTTAAATATAATTTTAAGTAATATCCAAGATAAACAGACTATATTTTTAAATGTCACGCAGTATTGGATCAACACGGATAACATTTCAATAAAAGATCTGACAAACTGAAGTACGTAAATAAAAAATCGAGAATGAAAACCTTAACTGAACGTAAGTGTACAGGAGGTTGCATTAATACACCCCAACCAACATGCGACCTGCAACGTGTCAGGAAATAGCAGCTACATCGTTTAAAGGGAATTACCTGCGCCAGGGACACGTCAGTGCGCTCTATTCTTCCCTTATCTATTATTTATGCCTGCTGAAAACATTAAGACCCATGCGTTTTATTGTGAATCGAGGTAGAATGGAGACGCTACCAAGGCGCGGTAGCCGTGAACAACAGGCGTCGCACTCGTGCTGGTTCGATTCTAGCTAGCGGCGCGCCGTGTTGTACCCTTGGACAAGATACTCAACTCCAATTGTCTCAGTCGGCCCAGCTGAAAATTGGTATTGGCGCTGCTCGGCGGCGTCAACCATCTGAAAGGGTGGAACAAGAATTCCTTGTTTACTTGGATAATAAAGTATAATTATTATTATTATTATTAAGGGCATAAGCTGTCAATAAATCGGATTACAATATATACAAGTAAATTCTTGAGTTTCTTTCAGAAAATGATGCTTTCTGGTTGAACCCAGATTTTATTGCCGAGGCTATCTTGAGAAAGGTCTCTTTAGATTCCCTGTCATTCATGAAAACAATACTTCATGCACATTATGCTGTTCTACCGTCAGCGCTTACCTAGCTTATATCTTATGAAGATTCTTAAGCTTAATAGCGTGTCCGTCTCCAAGTCAACTCACTGCTATATTTTGTGATAACATTCTGGCATATACAAGCAGATAACCTCTCTTAACAATACAATTTCTTCATGGTTCAACACCCTTTTTATTGAATTGACAAAAAGAAAGTTGTTATAGACTTGTCGGCAAGGTTCACATGGGGTTAATAAGGTCAAGGTGAAATAGCCAAATCCGTAGAAGAGTCGCCTACCTTAGGTCAAGTGTTTGCACTACGGAGTTCAATGATCAAGAGGATCACGCTAACAGTAAATAATGAAGTAAATAATATTAGTCAAACATTTAGAAAGTAGTACAGTTAAAATTTACATGTACAGTTAAATTGTACATGTACATGTACAAGCACATTGTAGATTTTCAGGTATAGAGCTAGGTGTATATTGGATCAAAATAAAGTGCCATTATAAAGACGTGTGGTCGGAAACATGTTCTATTCGGTTAAAGAAAACTCGGCTGTTTCACTAGCATTGTATGTGCACATCTCTTGTCCACAAGAAACTACAATCTTTAAAAAATCTGTTCAGACTATAAGATCTATCACGGGCATTGTCTATAACCTGTGTCATAGTACAACCAGCTTAACGACGTACATATACATTATGCTATCAATTATATTCAAACATCTACTTCAACTCACGACTTCACATACAGGGTATAATACATTCTGAATAGTACACCATAATCGGCATCCTCAAAATCCAGGCTATAAATAACTACTGTCTCCATCCGTCAAATACCCTGAACCCACTCCTATTCAAGACGATCGTTTCGAGGCGAGCGGTTTGACCAATCAGTGAAGCTTCTATAGGAAAAGGTGGCGTCCAATCATGTGCCGCGTCTCTCCTAACCCTCTGCGAAGTAAAGACGTTATGTGTTTAAACATTTTCAAGCGTTACTTCGCGTGCAGTTATGTGACATTTCATTGAATGTCTATATTTAGAATGTTGGGACTTTCCATTCTGGCAAAACGATCGTCGTGAATGGGAGTGGGTCTAGGGTATGTGACGGATGGCATCAGTAGTCTAATTATAGCCAGGATTTCGAGGATGGACATACTTGTAGTGAGAATGATATTACACAATTACCAATATAACCATTGAAAGTACTCATACATACATTAGTACAAGATATACACAACCTAACACATTGCAAATACAATATATGTCAATACAAATGTCCACAACATCTCTTTTTAACTTTTGTAAATAATTAATGTAAATACACCATCACCTTTTATATATATTTTTAACCATCGTTTTTAGGGTATCCAATTTATGGTCAGCACCAAATAAAAATATCTTAAATTTTCACATTTCCTTTTCCGCTCTTTTGTATATTATCTTCTATCCCCTCCGCACTTCGTCACCGATATAGCCTCCATAATGAGGGCAAAAGGAGACGTAAAATAAGCCGACTTTTAATTAACTCCTTCACTGTTCTTCTCACTGTGGAAAATTAGGAGTACGTAAGTACGCCTTGGCGGGGAAAATGTATCTGAAGCACTGAACTCAATGACTCGTCATTCAATAACAGGTTACTTTCAGTAATGGCTTCTTTCCATTTTCAGTGAGTGAGTGAGTTAGTGAAGTGGATTTTTACATTGCAGGGTGGAATATTTCAGCCATAGCACAATGTGATGTGCAAAAAGCACATCACGAAATGGGACAACACAGGAATCGATAACAAGAAAGAGAAAGTAAAAGATCCTCATATTAGACGGCTCTTACAGCAAGCATGAGGATACTGGGGTCCTATTCTTTCTGGTGTTAGAGGGACACCCCTCAGGAACCCCACTGGGTCCATTTTCAGTAATCTTTCAATAATATCACCACAGAAAGAGTATCTAATCTATACTCAGAGAAAAAAAGCAAATCATTAACTGGATACATTAAAAACTCCTCAAAAATATTCACAGGAGCAGGCAAGATCAAATATCAAGGCTGATAAAACTAAAAACAAAATAATTTTAGAAACAAATACTGTTGAAAGGCTGATGAAACAAATGAGAGGAAATTTTACACCCCTTATGTCTAATACATTCTTCAGAAATATATATGACAAATTGTTTTCCTAAACTGAATTTCAAATGTTGGTAACAGGTAAACAGGAGGTAATAAGCATCATCACATCGAGTATCTCATACATGTAGCACATCAGCAAGAAATTTCATGACACATTTTTCACCAAATCTCATTTGCTGCACTGAGAAAACTCAAAACATATGAAACGAGTACATACAAGAAAAGCACACTTGTAACATAACTGTATTTCTTACGCAAAAGGCCAACAAGAAATTGTCTCAGCTACACAAATATAGGTGTCAGAAATGCTATGTGATACAAACAAAGAAAGAAACAAGCCATTGCATAATCCATATTTAACGCAGAGAATAAAACTATGGTCCTTACTGTTTTAATGTTGATACAGTGATATGTTGTAGAACATAACTTTTTAAACAATGATAATCATGTCGATATGAAATTTTAGGGGTTAAAAATACTAAAATAATGAATGAATTTACATTTGCATATTTGAGTAAATATATTAATCTAGTTTCATTCACATATTCACAAGTTAACTATTAACATGCGGAATTAGATCAGTTCAGCTTGGTTCAAATGGTGAATGCTGGAATATCCTGGTTTCTACCACATGCTTCGCACGAGGTTAAAAGTCAGCTTATTTTACGTCGCTTTTTGCCTCCTATTGGTGGCTATATCGGCGACAAAAGCTGCTTCGCACGATTCATGGGGCAGAACCCAAGAAAGCTGCACTGATTGGTGACCACTGAATCATGATTTCCTTTGTTTTTCAGCTTATGTGGTCTTTGCTAATGCTGCTGACATCTTACGAGACCCCAGATGTGTCAGATTGTCAGCACAAGGAAGCAAGCAGTGCTGAAACAATTCCACTACTGATATTTGCCTGTTAAGAGTTAATGGGATCAGAC
>JAUELE010231440.1:0-20877 GCA_031471655.1 Diodora aspera | reverse complement strand
ATGTTTTAGTCAGACCGACTTGAACGGTTTTTTAGTTTTTGTTCGGTATTGGAGATACAACTCTGATCATGTCCCTTAATGGACGCACAGGTCGTGATGGTTGATGTAAGAATATTCTTACCGTACTTACAGGTCTATTGCTGTCAACCATTGTTGACGTTCCGATATATATCACCCAGCCTTGATAGCTCACCGTTTCATGATAAGATTCGTCAAGTACACCAGCAGGCAACTAGCGACCATGGGATCTTTCTTGAACGGGGCCGGCCTACCATTACCCTGGGTACACTTTGTCTCGGCCTAAACCCTTTGATGAAAACATACCCAGCTATGAACATGAAGCACAATGCCTTTCAACCCTGGTCTTACATTAGTCGAGTTGTGAAACCATAAAACTTTCAAACCTGGTCTTACATTAGTCGAGTTGTGAAACAATAAAACTTTCAAACGTGATCTTACATTAGCCGAGTTGTGAAACAATACAACTTTCAAACCTGGTCTTACATTAGTCGAGTTGTGAAACAAATCAACCATTAACTAACACATATAATGATTGTCGTAACGGACTAGCATATGACACATTTTAAAATATTTTCAGGATGAAACTTGCTTCAATACAAAAGTCCAGCGAGACATTTCATCATAATAGAACGAAGGGAGATACACACGTGTTCGGATACACAACCGGCTGTTCAGTTCCTATCATTAATACAGTAGAAGTATTTTTGTTTATAACTTCTGATTAGCGCATTATCTCCGTTACACTGCCGGGTTCGAATCTTGGCCAGGGGAACCCTCCCACCACAGATAATAAAGATTAGTTACACCGCTTCAAGACTGCTCGTAAATCAATAATTCATACCCTTGCAAGAAGTAAATAACGTACATCCGAGTTTAAACTTAATGTATACACTGTCCACGAAGTTAGAAACTGATCAATTTTGTTTAACTTACTTAAATCAGGTAGAGTTATTTTCGTCTTTGGATGGATACGTTTGATGAAAGGTCACGTAATAACGATGGTGTAATAATATATGAACACGAGATGTGATATTTGTACTCTAAATAGAAATCTCATTTGATTGTCTGTAACTGATCTGCAGCCAGTTCACCAAGATGTGACTTGGAAAATCGATGGTGTTTATCGTTGAGTGAGGAGGGGGGTTAAGCACAGGCCATTAAACACGAAGCTTCAAAAGACAATCTCGACACGTTTCTAAGCCTGATTACTTAAAGTGTTGCCTCTTCCCACATTTGCGATCCTCTGCTTTGTGCTAGTTGTATACCCACTCACGGGGTCGCCATCCACCCCGACGTTCAGGCAGGGATTATCGCGGGCCCTTACACCTTTTTCAGACACGGCGCGAACCGGCGCAAACAGAGTTTCTCGGCGAATCTCGAGTCCCCGCCCGCTAAATCATATGCACAGCTTCAGGAAGACATTTGTAAATCATAAATATTCGAAGAACTACTCCCTCGATTGTGAGGTGGACAGCAGCGAACAGCCGCTTGTCACATACATTTCCCGTTAAGATACAACTTCAGAGAAGCGCTACTGGATCAAAGGATCCATGGCTCCAGTGCGAAGCTCACAAACACATAAACACATTTTACAGACCTTTCCAACGACCATACAAGACTTTTATTATATAATACAGGTGTATACACATACTCTGTGCAAGCAGTATAAAGCTGGAAGACCGCGCGATGTTTTCTTGATGAGACGAGTTAATGTTTTCTTATCCTCTCTAACGTCCACAGGCCAATGTCCTACTGTTGGAGAAAATATACTTATTGGTGATCCACGTCACTGAAGTCGAGACCATGCACGCTCACTGAAGCGGAAAATAGGTGTGTTTGGTTGAACTGTCGATAACAATATCGAATTCCTATTATGTCAAAACAATTACGTGAAACCAAATTTGTAATCACAGAGGCACTAAATACAAATTACAGAAATGTTGAATATGCGCGCGCGTGCCTGTGTGTTGGGGTTATCTTTCACGGCGGACGATTAGTAGGCCAATGTACTCACTTTATGATGATCATGTACTTACTTTAATACAATCAGAGTCACAACGTGGGAAGTACAAATCAATTTAAAGAGAACCTTTTAAAGAATTACACTATAGCAGCACATTTTCGGACTGATTAATAACATAATTTGAGAAAAAAAATCATAATTTAAACTCAAGGTCAGTAAAAAGAGAAATTACACAAAAACCTCCATTTACGAGGTTGGTGGATCATATTGGGTGGAAACAACCCTCCCCACTCCAGCTTCTGCGTGAAAAGCGTCAACTGGACTAAATGTGAAGAACGTGATTCATCATACTGTTGGAACGGTTTTTAGAGATCGACTTATGAAGTTAAAGTCTACAGTCAGGAACAATTCACCAAACACTCTAATGATCGACACAAACGTTTTATTGTTCAAATTAATTTATCATGTTTACATAGAGCACACGCGCGAACTCTCATTCACGTCGTGTTTCCGCCACTAAAACCAGTGACAACATGTTTTCATATGCTCGTGTGTTTGCACATGTATTTGAATCAATAAATACACTATTGAAATAATTGTTTTAAGCCCATTATATGCTCCCTACTCAGAACTTATTAAACATGCAACTTCAAAAAGACTGCAAGTGCGCCTTTCAATGTGTGTACGTTACGTTTTATCGCATTTATTCTAGATAGAATTTCCGCGCTACAAAACAAAATATTTATCAAGAGCAACTCACATACTTCAACTTAAACACCCTGTTAAGCTATTAACTCCACCAACATTTGAAAGTATTCAATGCAAGGCTGACGCGAAAGCCAGGATTCATAATGGTGTCACTTTTCTATGCACACCCTACAAGCGAAAGCACTAGAAGCACTCGGAGCGCTCTGAAACACTCTGTACTGACTGAACCTGTTCATTGTTGGTCCCCTTCCGTCACAAAATGGACAATCACGTTCAAACTGTGTTTAACATAGCCACTTCCATTGCAAGCGCGCACGGGATTAGATTCTCCGGTATGGCAAGCTCATTGTTTCAAGGTTTGGTTTATGTGTTCAGAGTGCAGACGTGTTAAAGCACACATCTCGACAACTTAATGGTGAACACAATTGGAAGATTAAGCATACCGCAATGTGTGTATGCTGTTACAGACGTCAGCACAAACTGTGTACAGAGCCCAAAAGATGTAACACAGATTGTCCAGATGAAAAAGAGTCGATCGAGTGACAAGCCGGATTTGCAAGATCGGTTTCTAATCCTTTCCGTTTGTTTTCAGTCACAACAGCGAATCGACACAAGTTCGATAACGGTTTCCATACAATTATGCAAATACTAAGTGTAGGATAAAGCCACGATTAGGTCTGTGCTTCTACAGATGTGTCTGGCCTACAGTGGCAATCAATGGACAAGCAGTTGGCGCTTTGTATTTCGAAAACCTCCACTAGACACCGCCTCGAAACGGGACTCGTCCCAAATTTCCTTAAATTGCGGGTTAAGCTTCGCTTATTTGGTCTTTGAATTCCTGATCTCTCGCAGTCCTACTGTTTATTTGGGGACGACGTGTACTGCAATAGGATCCATTCATTTAGCTATCGTCTTCATCAAGAATCTGTTATCCTTGACATCACGCGCAACGCTCGCGCCTTTCCCGCGTGATTTCATGTCGGGAGGCTAGAACAATGTTTGCATTTTTCTGTCCGCCGTAAAAACAAGCCCCTCGATCACACTTTCTCCGGCTTTTGTTAACTCCGTTATGTCCATTGTCTCAGCGTGCAAATTGGGAAATGGATCAAAACAGACTAGCATCACCAAATTTACATTATAAAGGAAAATTTATCATTCCCTCAATTGGCTGCATTCCAAAAATGTCGCATCGCTTTTGTCTCCCGAACACCTGCAGTTTGGATTCTGTGCAAAACGATTATCTCCCTTCATTTCCAAGTTTGAAAGTGTCTGCTAGAGGAGAAGATATGAATTGTAAAGCCTCCGCCGACAAAATGGATCATCCAGACCATCATTGAGGCTGGTTGAGGGTGCATAAAGTCCTGAAAGACAGTTCGACTTGACGCGACTGAATCGTGCATTGAAACTGACTGGGAATGGCCGAAAACCGTTATAAATACAACAAACAGCTGCTTGGTGCCGGGATAATCCATGTTAATGTTGGTCTGCACGTGCACGATTCATCGGCGGGGTCTTCTATCTTCAGAAGCGGTATTCACTTCAACAACACTGCACCGCAACTTGCTGTCATCATTAACAATATATCTGTAAGCAGTTGCTTCGTTAATGTTCAAGTGTTAACACATCAGTATTTAAGGATTTCAAACAATGATGACTGTGTATACTATGTTTTGCTCATCAATAATCTGTTAATACGAGTATAAACCCCTTTATGGTACTCATTTAAAGATAGTTTCTAATTACCAAGCTGCTACAGCGTAATAACTTTGTGCGAGAAAGTTTTTTCATTTAAACTGGTGGATATTATTGTGCCTTTCTTTTATTTATATATATATATATATATATATATACATATACATATATAACTTTCAGTTAAATAGAAATTATTTTTAAAAATGTTGAATAATAGCATTTATAGAAAACAATATATTTCGACAGGGTGGCTACAATAATAATTTGAAAGCCAAATTAAGATTTCCGAAATGTCCTCTTCAGGAAGAAGTTAGAATGTAAACGGAGATGTACGTTCTTTAATACCAGACTTCCGAGAACAGGTGAGTTTCAAGTGCTTAAATATTGAAACAAGAACAGAAACGAAAACATGTTCCACCAACTGAGTGAAAGCAGAAATGGCGGTATAATTCACTACGAAGATCCAAAGAAGATTGAGCTGGGTTCAGACTTTTATATACTGTGGACTACAATTAATAAAATGCTTCCGAAAGGCTCCTGTAAAGAATAAAAATTATGAAAATTTATGAGCATCTGCATATTCGTCAGGAAATGTATAACTTTCTCAAAGCAAAGGACTGGGTAAATATTTTCAATACCCATTGACAAATTTTCTATGAAACTTTTATGGTAGCGTCTCTTTGAACTTTTATGTGGTAATATTTTCCTTAGAGCTCGGTCGGTCAATGTCAATATTGTATCTGCTTGCTAAAGCTCTCGCTTGTTTTACGTCAAATTTTATGCACGCTCTCGCGAGCTCTTGGGAAAGGCTAGATAGCATTTCATTGAGCAAAGTGATTTTAATGTATGTTTAGTAAGCTGGAAATATGTAAACCCTTTTGTAACCAACTCCTTTCTACGACTATAAAAGTTGAAAAGATTGTCTGTGAAGTGCCTCCGACGACAACGATCATCCGTACTGAGAAGTACTGGGCAAATATATCGCAGTATAAGCTTTGTACTCTGGTATAAATCTTCCATCGACGCGCAACCAAGAGCTTCTTAAAGATATCTCCTTTTCACGCGTTTCTTAAAGGGAAAGGCCGCAGTGATAGGGACGGACTCATCGGCCGACTGTTTGAATGATTTCTGTTGTATACTTCCTAACCGATTCACAAGCCTTAACAATCCGGGACATTGGATCATGGCAAACAACCCGGTGGAGAGCGGTCACACGCCTCACCCCGGCTTTGTGGTCCCACAGCACAATGAGTAAAATACACTATTATCATGATTGGGAATACATTCGTTTGTGTCTTTTCAGTCGACGTCAATTCAGGCCTTCCGCACATTTTCACCAACACTGCCTTTATGCCTTGTGTGCTCGACTTCATCGTTGGGCCATATCGTTTTCACAGCCGGGTCCCTTTCATTGCGGGCACTAGGTTTCTGCCCTCGTTCGCCCCTTCACACACAACGTTCTCGCTCTAATCTGGCTTTTCAGTAGCGTTGCGAACCACCCGTGCGTTCGGCCTAACACCTGCAGACACGATACCCGGTGCTGGCGAAAAACCAAGGATTTGGGGACCTAGAGCCTCTCCCGCCGTATTCACCATTCAACCTAGAATCAATACAGTATTTCACACACATTTCACGCCGAATTCACACAACTTCTTTTATCCCCGGAAAGCAAAATAGACTGATGTTCGCACTTCATTTCGGTCAGCGAAATTCTTCATGCAAATCTAATTCTATAGTGCATAGTCGTACAAACGCAGAACGAAATGACAAAAAAGGACGCCTTAGCTATGTCTTGAAAAGGTATATTTACTGGGCGGTGGAAGAGTTCGGATGGTACGGTGGCCTAATTTATGGAAATTTATGCAAATTCAATCTTTATTTTAAGATACTATTCACATGAGAAAAGTACACAAAACTATTTTAAAGCTATTCATCGACGCATAAAAATCTCATTATTATTATCAATATTATTATTATTATTATTATTATTATAAACCCCGCAATAATTCAACATCACGTGATTGTACATGTACTATTATTAGTAGAGTTTTACATTGTGTTTCTCAAATGATTATATTGTTCTGTGACACTAACTCTGGGGTAATTATAGGACAGGAACAGTGGAGAGAAGTGAAATAAGTAGACAATATTTGTCACAGATCAACCACACACCTTCACCTTCCCAACGTCTACTTCAACCCGCCACCCGATATTCAATTGAGACTTTAGATCTGTCAGTGACTCCCAAAAGAAATGACGATTAATTATGGGAACCGTAGCAGGACCTCTTCTATATGTGGCCTTGTTGGGAGCAAGCAGGGCGCCTCAGACAATGCCATCTAAGGGTCATTTGAATTCCTCGGAGAGGTCCAACAAAACCTGGTGAGCACTGTGAAGAGGTTTGACGCTTATGACGGAAGCAGTCATTAAGAACATCAAGGGTGGTTCCTTATTGGTTTCTGACTCTCTGGGAATGGCCTCACGAGCTTCCGATATTATGTTAGTCCTGGATAAAGAATCTGTAGTTAAGTCATTTGGCTTGTTAGCTTTACGAACGTATCAGCTATTCACATTCCGATCGCTTCCGTCACATCGTTTGATTTCTTACTGGCAACTGTCAGCAGTATAGTGACAAACGACATCTCTTTTGCAAATATTTGCATCAAATACACATTGGTTGCTAGACTAGCTTTTATTTTTGTGTTACCGCTGAAATATTGATGGTCTCCAGACCGTGTTTAACTTGAGAGACCTTTGTGATTACATTTATGATGTGTATTTTATTGAAATAAACGTAACGTCATCGATGACAACCCGCGATGACCATATACAGCCTGACTGTTTAATCTGCTTAAAACAATTAATTTTCCTCTATTACGTACGGTGAATATAATACGTTCAAGATCAAGCTTAACAATATCGATAACGATATTAATTTTAGATAATGTGCACTGATGCTTTCATTTATTGTCTACCAGCAATATACATTGAACAATTGAAGCAAACAGTGAGATCACCTGTTCATATATCTCCTTCTCATACAAATACATACGTTTCTGGAAGATACATTTTGGTTTTATCGAATAATAATAATAATAATATAATATATATAATATAGTATTTACTATAATAATAATAGTGATCGCTCCTAAAAACAAGAGATGGTTTCTACAATTTTGGATGCACCCAATATGGGTATTAGATGACGCCGTAACATTGTACTTTGAATATAATAAATATAATGTTTTAAAGAAAAGCTTATCCGGTGGCCAAAGTCAGCCCATGGGTCGAAGTTACTTTAGCAGCCGCATAGAAAACCATATTTGCCTTATGTTAGTATGAAATCAGGTTTTAAAAAAATAACCTTTATCTACGATACGGTGTAATTATATCATAAGTATCTACTCAACACATTGCACCAGTGTAATAAATTATATAAAACTTAGCAAATATCAGCATTCACAATCATACAAAATAATAATACAAAATCGGAATCAAATCACCCCCCCCCCCCCTCCCTCATGAGTTGATGTTTATGCCGTACTGTCTAAAGACACAACATGTTGCTGAACTGTAAGACAACCTCCTCGTGGAAAGTGTATGGGCACTGCTCCTTCGGCTTTGGCTAGTTCCATACTTGTTTTTGCGTAACACTTCCTTTAAAGGATTTCTGTTGCAACTTTATGTGTAATTGTACCAAGATAAATACCCCCCCCCCCCCGCGATTCCCTCACATTCAAATGATCTTGTGAGTAATTCTTTGTGGCTGCTGTTTAAATGTTTGGACCATTTTGGTAAAATGAAAACAAAACACAAATCAGAATCAATGACAATAAAATATGTGTCATCACATGCAGAAATAACTGACTAAATTAAGCCACCCCAGAATGTATGCATTGGGGAATCAAACATTTTTCAATACTTGCTATTAATCTAATAACTTCAGCAACAACGTTTTAGTTGTTAGCAGCTCGAGCACTTTTGATATAATGTATACATAACAAATGAAAAACTTTCGATCAGAGCGTGTAAAAGGGTGCCCAGCAGTCCAATGCTGTCGTAGTTTATGTTTAGCGTGAACAGCGCTGATATAAGGGCTAACAATGGGCGTGGTTGGTGCATTCAGGGCCCTTTTTGGTGTGTGAGATAAATAGATGTATAAGCAATGGATTGGTCCCACCAATGGTTTGGTAGAAAGCATTTGTTACTATTGGCAGAAATTATGAATTTTACCACTCCCTTTTGGTTCAGTTCGTCTCTACGGTATCAATAATGCCAACCACATTATGTTTTCACTTTTTGTTGTTGATGGCTAAACTTCTTCACGGACTCACCCGTAGCAGTAAGCACAAACAATCGTATACAACAGCGCTCTGTATATATGTCCACAGAAGAAATAGGTACGAGTGGAAGAGCGCTCTGTATATATGTCCACAGAAGAAATAGGTACGAGTGGAAGAAAACTGATTGTCTCTATATGCAGTTAATTACTGTGTCCATTTCAACTGAAACCTCAGTATGTTTCCACGCTTTCAGTTGCCAACGTCTACATTGTCAGATTGACACTAGATTCATTAAAGACCACATCTGCAGTTTCTGGAATGTTTGTATATTTGATTACTTTTCTGTCATCAAGTGGTGATTAATATACTCTGTTCTATCTTCATTTTCCTCCTAATTGTTAAATATAGAATTTCTGTATTCATGTAGTGCTCGGAAATCGCCTTGGTGACATTTGAACATAAAATAGAATTTATAATTCATTACTTCCCGGTTTTATGAACTGAGCCTTGCATTGTCTCATTCTCTTGCAGTTAATGTGATTTGAAGGTCATCTGTTCTGCTACCTTATAATGCAAGCTCAGTGTCTTGGCAAAACACGGGGTGACGTCAAAGGACTGGCGTCATTCTGACCCAAGGACGATAACTCATGTTTACCTGAGCAACCTAATAGCCAGTTGACGACAGGTGTCGCTACCGGTACATTATTGAAGACATTGGCTGGCCCGAGGACCGTTACTGGTACACCGTGTCATTTAATTATAGACCCTCATGCTTTCACTACGCACGTGGCAATTCTTTCGGGCATGCGCTAATAGCTGCTGACCTATGAACCGGAAGTCATAGGCAACTGCAGGTTATCGTGATGTGTTACCTCAGCCGTCAGAATGAGGCAGAATCGATAGCTAATGTATTTGTAAATCTAAAAATAATAAACTCCTATTGAAAGTATTTTATCTTTCTTGTTTACCACCAACAGCTGACAATACGAAATTCCTTTAACAATTTGAAAGATTATCTCGAACTACTGCATACTCGATTGATGTTTTAAGTGATATTCTAAAAATATAGATACATGCCAAGAGTATGTAGACAACAACGTTTTGTATCAAATATCGTTTGGCCCAAGCAAAGTATCATCTCCAGAGGTTGTGAAAGGTAAATATTTTATCTTTTTAAATTAACTTCAGGAATAACTTCAAAGTAAGTTCAATAATATGAGATAAGCAAATTTGTTTAACAAGTGCAGTGTTATGGGAAAAACAACAACGCTAGTTTAAGCTTACATCGCTTAGCAGGTGAGTTGGAAAACGAAGAGAATCCTGAATTACATCTCGGTTCCTATCCCCTTTTAAGAAAGTATTTCACTTTAGCAAACAGAGAAAAATATACGTATTTGGTTAGGCATATTTCTGTTCTATAAATCTTTAGAGCTTTGCGTGTGTCGGCGGATCAGAAGACCTTCACGAGAAGAAACGGTGGAGAAGTTTACTTAAGATATAACCAACACGAGGCGAAACGCTCAGCTTCAAAGACGGGCTAGGAGATCCTTGGATGGGCCATAAAACATTGTGAGTTGGACAACACTATAAAGCAGTTGTTCTGAAGGGTACGAGCACACTTCAAAGTCTTCAAACCACGACCCCACACTTTGTACCTAACACCTTGTGTGGCTGTACGTCTTAGCAGCCGTGTGTCCTTTGTGAGTCCGCTACTCCAATGCAACGAAATTCCACCTGTATCGATAAGACCTCATCACCACATAAGGATCTTAGCATAATAGTTAAGACCAGTGAAAGAAGCGAAATGTCTGAATCATTATCTAGTACCATGAGTATTCTCATTTAAAACCATTATTAATATTAGAACATAATACTTTACATACATGGCAGCAAGTCCATGCATTGTTGCCACCCCAAGAGCAGGGAGCCAGGGTACAGTTTAAAATTCTCTCAACTCCCTGGGGAGTATACAATCAAACCTGCTTGCCAGCGAGGCGCTATAAGATTAACGACTGTACAACTTGTAAGTCCCACAAGTATCCAGTTTGCCGCGGGATGAACTGGGAAGCCACTTTTCCAATTATGAAGACAACTGGCGAGGATTGGTGCTTTACGCTGAAGGAGGCCGCTGTTTACTGTTTGTTGGTTGGGCAAATGAAAGTAAAGGCATGACTACGGTGAGAATTGATTGGTACAAACTCGTAAATCTTTGACAGAACTAAAAGTTTGATCATGGAAAACCTACTTTAAGGCCTGCAGTCTTTGTGACTTACATGTAGTGTGTTACGTTGCCGGTAATATCTCTATAGCAGCTGGTAGGTAGAAGAGTTGATGAATGGAGGAAACAAAAAACATTTCCTGAACTATTGATACAAACTCTGTCTTTTGAGAGTCTGCCCTCTATTAGACATACATCAGACACACCAGTTTCGTGCACCATAACATTCTGACGCCATCGGAATTTCAGTACTATATAACAGCGAAGAGGCAGCATGAGGAATTTGTGCTAATCTCGACATGGAGACTGATGAGTGTTTATACTTATCTTGCCGAACTAACAATGATATATTCCGTTTTATTTTCAATTAAGATCCCGTTTCTCCTCGAGTTTTCGAGCAATTCGGTCTCTCCGACGGCAGCCGGCAGTTTGGAGAGGTGTCACGGATTAAACAGGTTCTATGTGGAGACAGCGAGGGCTGTGCGCTCCATGAACATATTTACTTCATGGGGACCTGTAATCGGGCGCTCGTAAATCTGCGAGTTTGCCTGCGTGAGTACGCTGTCGAAATCAAAGGGCTAGTTCGAGGCGATTGAGAGGTCCAACGTTTTCCCCTTTCTTTGAAGCAATAAATACCAATTTGAAAAAAAAACCTTCCTTCTTTTGCGAAGAAAAATGTACCCTTGCACTTTGTTTTGTGGTGTAAACTGCACCAGCCGGAACAGGTAGAAAGATAAACGCATGCGCATTATATATATTAATCTGACTCGGAACTATACACAATATTTTCTATGTATATACAGGGTATCTTTTGTTTTGAACTCAGGACCAAAATGATTAGCATTTTGTGCAAATTGATCTTTATTTTATCAGTCCTAGATTAGCAATCAGCTAAAATTGTTTAGCAATTAGCTGAAATTGATATGCAAACCCGAACAAAAATACCCTGATGTAGCTTTACCATACCGTTCTGCGATCAAACTGATGAAAACGTGACGCTTGCACGACTAATATAGACGAGCGCGCAGATATGGAAAATATCATCGTCCAGGGAACAAATGATATTAGAATTGTATCTTTCATTTTAAAATGATGTCAAAGAGTTTATTTATTACATACTTTTATTGTACCTTTGTAACCAAAGACAACTTGCATACAAATGTTTTAATTAATAACAAAATAAAGCTTATTTGCACACCTCATAATATTATAACTTGTGTAAATTATTACGAAAGAATTTTATTTTCAAACATGAATTAGTGGATGTAGTACAGAATGAAGTACAGTAATTTTTATTCTAATGCGACAAAGCTGTTTTATGTTGTTGAATATTTAATTAATTGAGGTTTACTAATTCTTCTAACAAAGGCAGAACACAAAATCTTCAAAACAGATCATTATAGTTTGTAAATGATCCGGAAAACACATAAGGTGTGAATTAAAGACTGAAAATAGCTGGAAAACGATGATGCTGGTGATACCGCTAATTTGTCTGGCTATCAGAGTTCTTTAATTCTCCTCTCAAAGCCGGAGATATGAAGGCTGGGCTCCGACCTGGGTCTAAAGTTACCGACGCCTATGTCACCCTTTTAGGCAGCAAAGCAATAACAGTAACGTAAAGAGAAGTTTCATCTCAACTCTCGCTAATGTCACCGAGATCTCATGTTTCCTCGTCGTCATCGTCTTCCAACAAATGTATCTCTTTCTTTTTAATATTCAACCCGGTTTGCTCGAGAAATCCAATAAAATCCAAGTGTAACTTTAGAATTCGGGTGATAGCAAGTAGCGAACTACTGATAACCCTGTCTTTATTAAATTCGACAAAAGCGATGCAAATCCTTGCACAAACAACAATCAATAAGTCAGAGGAGAAGCTGAGAGTTCCCAGATAAAACACATCGCGTCACAAGTAAATACCAGTTTCACGATCATACAAGACATTTGCCAAAACTTAATCAAATATATATTTAGTATTTGCAACTTAAAATTTAAACTTTTGCTTGGTGAAGACTTTAAGATGGAGTTGTTGAAATTCCGAAGATTCTTCAGATTTGACATATAGGTATATATCATCAGTTCAAAATATGCAACAAAAAGGTGTTTGTTCAGTTCACTATTCGTGTGTTGCTAAAACAGGTCTTTTTATTACGAAAAAAGAAGTGCCAATAGCTTATGTATACAATATTTGATTTTGTTTCTTAAAGAATTCCAAAGAAATTTAATTTCACTGCACTGCTCAAACTGCAAACTGATCGACTAAAATAGTGCACGTCATGTGTACAATTATGCATTGTTGGTTATTTGAATATGTCTTTTTGTTAATATAAAATATATTCAAGAATATTTTGTCTTCTATTTTCCATTTAGCCTTTTTATGCATGCTCGCCTCTTAAAATGACTGTCTTGACGTTAAAATATCGTTTAACTTCGGTAAAAAGCATTAATTCAAATGTTGCGGAGCAAAATTCACTTTGTGGAAGAAAAACGCGTCGATCGTAAAGAATCGTAAAGCGAATATTAATGGTTTAACTAATGCACAATAGCAAGTGGTGATGGGTAGAGATCGAATGTAAATGGGGCATAAAGCCAGACAAAGCGGGGAGTCTCCCAGCAATATGTTCTCTCAATGAACGCTCCCTCGAAGCTAATGACTGCTCCCTTGGGGCCAGCGAGGTGTGGCTACTGACGCGAGCGGCTGGAAAAGGATGTAACAAAAGACGCAGGCGTCCGTCTTAGAGTTCCGCGATGCTCCATAGTGACTTGATAGTCCACAAGACGCATGGCCACAAATCGCTCCTGGTAATTTCGACAGTTGAGAGAACAATCCAAAAACAAGTAGAAAAAATAAATTTATTATATAATATATCGAATTATATAATTGTATAATTATTAGTAATTATCGCTGGCACTTGTACATTTCGTGCAACATTATCTCGTGTTTTTTCATCCCTTACAAAGTTCATTTCTACAAAAGAGGTGTTCAGCATTTGTTCCTGATAACGTGTTACTTGGCAGTTCAACCATGAACCCTGGTGCATCAAATCCAGCGAGCGTGATGTCGTCGTGCTGAACCCAAAGCTTTTCATAATCCTTACATAGTCAACAGACCTGTTCACCGCACCCACCACCTACCCCGAAGCTATGCCTTCAGGTCGAGCGTGTGTGTTTGTGTGTGTGCAAACTTTGTGGTTCACTCCACCAAACACCGATTTTACCTCCCGAGCAGAAGATTAATGAGGGATCAGCTCGGATTACTCATCAACCCCTCTAGTAATGCGCACGTGCTACACGCCGAGAACCAAGACTTAAGGGGCTCCTTTGCCTGTATTACTTCTTAAAGGGGCCAGACCTCAGCAGCTGTCGGGTACAAGTCGCTAGAAGACAGCAGCAGCAGTAGTAGTAGTAGCAGTAGTAGCAGCAGCAGTACAGCTTTTCATGGAGTGGAACAAGCCGCAGTTTGGAAGTGTTTCGTTTCCTTAAATACAGATATATAGAGATCTGAAATCGACGTTCACTCAATTTCCCTTTGCCCCGTGATATGTATTACCCAAATTCTTGTAAGGTTAAATTTGAACCACTTAACCTCTACAGACCTCAAAAGCACTGAAGGCAGTGACCAGGGCAAAGTGCCTATAAAAGAGCTCAAGATTGTCCCTAATTGTATTAACATTTTAACTTAACAAGCCCCAAATCAGAGACAGTGCGTGCTTCCTGGTTCAGTTTTGGTACAGCAGTGCGATATCAATCACCAGTAAAACCTGACCAGTGGGAAATGTGGTATGCTGGTATAAGCTGCTGAAAAATGTGATGAAATGATTCTGTATCGTAATTATGAAAAACGTCAAGCGTGGTTTTCAGCCGACAGACTAACAGTTCTTTGCCGGACCATCAACAGGCAGGGCAATGATTCCCCAAGCACCCTCGTTACCATAATTATGTCAGAGTGTCATTCCCCCGTTTCCAAGATTGCTTTCAAAACGTGCATTCCAAATAATGTGCAAATCATCTGTGGTCCTAACCCCCCCCCCCCCAATAAAATACCCCAGTGTACCTGAGATAGAACATTAGATATTAGATACCGAGTCTTTAAGAAACTGGGGTACGGGTTCGAACGTCTCCTCCTAATATTGGCTTGTTGATCAGAAAGTCATCCCAGTGGCCTAGCGAGGCCTATTACATGTAACTTGTAGGTTTATTCACTCCACACAACATAAACATCACTGGTTCAAATCCCAGCCGGATACACATGGCATTTTCTTTGATCATAATATGAACCTTCCCCTGTCCGGACCACGGATAGTTTTCAGTTGATCATAATATGAACCTTACTCTGTCTTAACCACTGATATTTTTCGGTTGATCATAATATGAACCTTACTCTGTCTGAACCACTGATAGTTTTCGGTTGATCATTATGTGAACCTTCCCCTGTCTGAACCACTGATAGTTTTCGGTTGATCATTATGTGAACCTTACTCTGTCTGAACCACTGATAGTTTTCGGTTGATCATAATATGAACCTTACTCTGTCTGAACCACTGATAGTTTGCGGTTGATCATTATATGAACCTTACTCTGTCTTAACCACTGATAGTTTGCGGTTGATCATAATATGAACCTTACTCTGTCTTAACCACTGATAGTTTTCGGTTGATCATAATATGAACCTTACTCTGTTGCGTGTCAGGACCACTGATAGTTTTCGGTTGATCATAATATGAACCTTACTGACAGGACCACTGATAGTTTGCGGGGTTCACCGCATCCAGCAACTCCACCCCAGGGTAACCCGGATTGACCGTCGTCCGATCTAGAACAGACACGTGTGACACGGATGAGGAGAACAAAGCCCTAGGCGTGAATGTGCAGGTATAAAAATGGACGTGGTGAGTGCACGGCTGCTTTAACCTGCGAATGAAGATCTCTATCACATTTTGAGAGTTCCTACAGGTGGGAATGATCACCTGTCACTCTCTGATTGTCACTTTTAATCGAAACAGGTGGCTCACAGGCCGTTAGAGGGTCACGTGGGCCACTGATCAGAGTCTAACGTTACATATACTTTCTTTACACCAGCCCGAATCTGTGCTCGTAAACATGGCAGTGCTGCTGAATGCAGGTAACAGATTGCACGATCAGATGTCACAGTCCTGTCCAGCTGGGAGGCCTGGACAACCTCAAAAGGAGGGGCTAAGGCCGTGCGTTTAGTGTGAGATAATAACCAGTCAGCACGGTTCAAAGTGATCAAATTTAATTTAGATGCTGCTACCGAATCTATAGCTGCAACACGAACATGAAAGAGTATATGTGAATCATTTTCCATAAATATTATAAATAAAAGAATACATACTGATGTATATATGAATTATTCAAAGATACTTTTAAATCATCTAAATGACGCAAACAATGGCTTCACGAACTCTGCGTCCTCAACAGTTCATCCTTATTATGTCACGATCTATAATCAGTCCTGTTGACAATTTAAGCAGCGGCTCGTGAATTGGTGTCCTAGAGTGAGCGGACACCCACACCACAGTGAATGATACCATTACTCCACGGGAGGTGTCCAAGTCACGCGTGATATTGGGGGAGAAATGGTGGCAAAGATTTCCACTCCCCGTGCTCGTCGTCCAGTTTTCGTCTGACATACCTGACAAATGATGACAGGTGCGAGAGCGGGGAATAAATAGCCCAGTCGAGAGGATATCTTCATGCAGCAGCTACACCGCCTTTTTGAGATCAGATACCGCGGGGTGCTGATAAAGTGCTCCTTTTGATTCTCCTTAATTCCCGAAAATCTCCTAACATCTATTTCCCGACTAATGAATGACCTCTAACAAGGAACGGTAACTCCCATTTCGTATCTGCCTCCTACCACTAATCCGCAGTTTATGTTCGACTTGATGTCATACATGACAAGCCTGCCCCAGGTTAATCTCCGGGTATTTTATCTGAGGTGTCACCTGAAGTCAAATTCTCCCATCCTAATCTTTCACACAGCGAACTTGACAGTGGGCGTTCGGAGATGGCTCAACGTTTTAAACGTGCTTTTGAAACACAGCGAGATACAAAATGTCTTCATTTCCTTAGCATTACTTGAGTTTTAACTGTGTTTCAGCGGTACAGGCAAATAACTGCACAACACATTCATACCGACGTGTAACATATGCAATGAATTAAATGATAAAACAAGAATTCATAAAAGATATTACAACATAATTTCAGTTTTCAAACGTTTTGGTCTGTCTCCGTTTTATCCAGAGCTGGTGAGTGAAATACCCAATGCAACACAACCGTCTTAATCAGACTGTCCAAACCAAGGCGTCCACATTTGCAATGGAGAACAAGTACAGGACTATCGATTTCCAGATAATGCAGAATAAAATGATGATAAATTTTCATTCACCTGTCAGCGGGAACTCACAGTTGTAATTGTGTCATAAACGACAGGCTATGTTTAGAAACACCCTCTTCCCAGACAGTGGGGATGTGGGCATCTCCAAAAGGATGGAGAAATGTTCTGAGAGGTGCGTGCGTGAAGGCATTAGAACAAAACCCACATATTGTCATCTGGCTTGCCATTGTCAATATCCCAACAATAAACAGAACCACTCCATGAGGCTTCCGATGTCACTTGGAAAGAATAGGGCCTCAGTAACCCAATGCTTGTCGTACAAAGGATATTTTGCTTTCACTTTTATTTCTATTTTATTAACTTTTCTATTGTCTTTTCTCTCGATGTGGATCTTGCCTTATGGCTGAAGTGTTGCCTTTTCAACGTAAACAATTTCTCAGCTCAGATCTGTGTCCATACATCAGTGCCCTAAATTATTGTGACCTGCACGTGTCGCTTTAAACTCCATAGACAGGAAGAGACGAGAGGAAGATGTATTTGCAGAAGTTCTGCAGCCAACCACATCAGGAACAAGTACCCTGAAATACTTGACGAGTTATGATATGTTTGATTAAAAAATATAATTTATTCCTTACAGCAGTTAGACAAAGATTTCGAGCCACATTTTAAGAAAAGTTTAGTCATACTCTGTTTTACCATTTTACTTTTTATTATGAAACCAAAGAAGTCACAGTGTCACACAGTTGATTTCTTGATGCAGCTGGCAATAATTTGTTTATGTTCTATAAGACTAAAGTTTGGACAAGATAAAAACCGCCATCGCTATTTGTCAGTTGTTAATGCCGGGATAGTGGTATAATGGTACACGGCTGTTTTCAGATCGACAACCGTATAACAAATTATTATCTTCGGTTTCTTGAATGGAATAAAGTTTGTTCAAATAACAGACAAAGGCTGTGGGGCATCTTACAAGACATGCAAATACAGGCTCCTTTATTGAGAGCACAGTCCTGACCCTTCTGCCATTCTCCTCTGATGCCGAAGACAACTCAGTCGCCATCTTTTGTTATCGAATTTGTCGGGTCTTTGAAGCTCCGCGCACGTGTTCTAATTAATGGCACTGTTTGTCAAAGTCGCGAGCGGATTCCTCGCTGTTATTTGTTTTTCGGGTGTTAAAATTAATCTCCTGGGTATCGCCGATCCACTATTACATCACATTTGCTACTATCGTTTGCCGGCCGAACTCCGACCATATTGAAACTGTCAGCCCCATAAATCAGTTCCTGTTGAGAAGGTTATTCGGCCTTGCCCGATTATAACGGACTGAGCCGGCTCCCGCGGGAGTGCGGATTCTCTAAACGATGTCATTAATCCAATTAAGTCATTGAGATGACTCGCAATATTGTCGGTCCTTAGATACAGATAGTATCGGAACCATAGGAAGCGCTATTAAACCTATCGGAACTTTCCTGTTAAACCACGGGGCCTCGACCCTGCCTTTGTAATTAAGAATCCAATAGCAAGTAGCGTAGACAGCCGAGCTTGTATTTATTGCCTCGCTCTATTCTCTTTCGACACGAGATATTATCACCTTCAGGTGATAACAGCAGAGAGCGGCACAAGTCTTTGCGATTCTGAGGGTTACGGGTGATATTACTGACAAACTAA
Source organism: Diodora aspera (assembly GCA_031471655.1). NCBI lineage: Eukaryota > Metazoa > Mollusca > Gastropoda > Lepetellida > Fissurellidae > Diodora > Diodora aspera. The sequence continues at coordinate 1,969 of JAUELE010231440.1, read as the reverse complement.
TAATCAGTTGTAGGTAAATGCTTTATCCATACAGCTGGGTGGTAATGTGGCTCTGTGAAGAAAATTAGCGATGTAATTTGTACCTGTAATATGAACACACTCATGAGCATCTTGATTAATTACGTGATACGATTATCGGAAGTTCTGGTTTTTAAAATAATATTGGTATGTTGTGAACCAAAGCTAACGATCGTCTTGCCGACTTTTAATGCTGCAACAGAAAGTAAGTTCACTAGTTTATCACAAACACATACGATTCGTTGAAATCAGGTTTTGATAATTATGTAGAATGATGCGTAACAATATATGTTGATGCATTCCCGTCATCTGGAAACATTAAAATGTACATGTATTTGAAGTATAAAAACGATTTTAAATGTTCGTTTAGTTCGTAAATACTGTCATTTTTACAGATAGATTGTATGTCGTTCAACTGAAACCAGCAGACACTTTGAAATTTTAAATACGATTTTTATCTGTTCTGACATCAAATATATGTACATCATTCTACTTAGAGTAGTGAGCACCACCGTTAGACGAGATCCAAAATTGAACTACTATGATTATTATTAATAATGTTAATTTGCTAAAGCTAGAAGGTTAATTGTAATAATATAGAGTTTGCTAACAGTCGTCAATATACATTGCAGGTAAATGTTGCCGACCTCTCTCTCTCTTTCTCTCTCTCTATCTCTATCTCTATCTGCAACCCTCAAGAATGTTAATCTAAAATTGACGTCCAACTGATGTCGAAATGCTTCAACTAACAACTGAAATCATATCATGTTGATATTAAAGTTAAAATGCATCGGAAATGTGATATGATATGAAGCCTGACGTGTTCCTCATAATAAAATTGTTTTGAAGCGGTAAAAACTGTCTTCGTTATTAGTTTTCAGAAAAAAATACCCACAATACATTGCATCTGCAGGAAGCGACGTGGATGGAGGAACAATTTAATGAAACTAGTTGTATCTCGGCTAGTACGCTTTATTAAACCAGCGTGAAGAGATTTCGAGTACGATATATTAAGAATAAACTCAATACAATGTCAGAACGCTTAATTAATGTAAAGTATCGTGCTCATAAGGTTGGGACGCTTACAGGAGGCTGATGTATTTTTGTCCAATCAACGGCGCAGCATTGATGCCAATGCACATTATACTTATCATTATGTTTATATGGCGACCGTCTGTCCGTCTCTATTGAAGAGCGCCATTGTATACTGAAGTTCCAGCAGCCGTTCCGAGTCAGAGATGGGCTCGTGTGCAACACCTGCCAGTTTTAATAACATTCAGAACTATGTCATGATGAGTAGGTATTGAGTTGATGGAATTGATTAAATCGACAAGCAAGGCCTGCTACTTACCCCGGGAAGGTGGATGTCAGTCAACAAATATTCATTTATGAACGCATGGTCACAGGCCAGGGACGTAACACAACACTCATTATTATTGTAGTTTTAATTCCAGCTATGGAAACACATGCGGTTCCTCTCTAATAACTTTCTTCTGTTTTATTCTCCACTCTGGAAGAAGGATCACTCATTCATAAGTTGAATTTTAATGCAGCGTTTGCATATTCTTTATAAAAAATTTAAATTGCAATTCTAACCCACACACATATGAAACAATAATAGATATTTAAATAAACATGTGTGATTCTATTTAAAAGTTTCTTATAGGTTTATGTAACACTCCTGGATCCCGGGGGTAGAGTAGAGACTTAGGGCACGTGCGCCCCTCCACCTCATTCAGTTCGCCCTTTTAATTGTAATTATGTTAGCTCTAAATCAACCACCAACATTTTAACAACACGTGAAATAGACAGGTCAACCATTTTACATGTTATTGTTTTCAAACTTTTCCCTAGAAATTGATATCTTTCACCAACTATCTTGTGGGGGGGGGGGGGGGGGGGGGGGGGGGGGGGGGGGGGGGGGGGGGGGGGGGGGGGGGGGGGGGGGGGG